>JALPQI010001464.1:0-126570 GCA_025490895.1 Thaumatotibia leucotreta
AATCAACTTGTGCAGCCTGAACAAGTACTGACATGTCGGAAACTGTCAAATCAACCTATCGTCTACGGCAACTTGGGTGTGGTTGCCTGGCGATTCCGCGGGTTGACAGCAGCCCGCTGATGATTGTCATTAACTGGCAGTAGGGTTGTCGCAACAAAAATACTGTTACATAAGGCCAGAATTACACCTGTAAGTTCGAGCTATACTAAGGAGTGAGAGGTTAATATCACTATCCCATTCTTTAGTATAGCTCCGTCCCAACTTACGAAAGAACTTACAGGTGTACTCCCGTCATCATAAGTCCTTAGAACACTCAACAAATTGGAATCTTAGGACACCCTGGAACTATGTCGAAATGATACTGTAAATTAGATTGTAGGAAATGTTTTAATACTTGTCATTTTGACATAATTGTTGATTGAGTGTACGCGTACCTATAGGCAAATATTATATTGCACTCTTTTCTACTGATAAATTAGTAGAAAAGGGCGGAATAAGAAAAAAAAGTTGAGATGAGTTTATCAATTAAGAGACACATTATTATTTACACTTTCATTAAATTGAACTTATTCCCGTTTTTTGTAGCTCCAATCACGTATCAGACAATGTGAAACTCACCATCCGAACCACGAGCTTTAACCTCTCTCTTGCACTTGTGAATTCGTATGTAACTGTGACAGGGAGGGAAAACTTCGTTCGTGTTTCGTGATAAGGCCGCAGTGCCAAGCTAGTTACAAAACTAGTTAGTGCCACCCCTAATAGAGACCTAGTTCACATACAATGTGAACGCCCTATTGTCTCCTATACGGAAACGTTTCTCGCCAACCTGACACTTTAATGCAACGAGTTAAAGCTCAAAATGGTACAGCAATGCTCAGTTTCAACAGTCTTCCGGCTGTGAGATAGGGCTGTGTTTCGATTGATTCGAGTCATAGGCTTATAAGCTTTAAAGGAAAATCTTGTAGATTTTGCAATGACAGTCATTACCCATGTTACTATCAGCGAGTACTGTTTACTTTTAGTGGGAACTTAGTTGCTGTTATGTTTTGTTTTGCTTTCTTTTACATTGCATAGTTTGTCATTTAGGACACTGGGTTCCATGGTGAAATATATTAAGTGTGGAGATGTAAAAGGTCTCCACGGCAAAGAAATTTTAGATGCTAAGAATAATAAATAAGATTAATAATTTTAGAGGTGTAAAGGCTCTCCAAACGTCAAATAATAATAAAGAGGCTGTTAAGCTAACAGTCTTATAAGCTAAGTCTACAAAATACATAACTAATATGTATTCAAGTCAATGTCATGTAAATCTAAGACAGCTCTTGAGACTGAAGACACGGCCATGTTTTTTCGTCATTCAAGTAATCGTCAACTTTATAATAACCCTTTTTGAGAAGACCATTTTTGATGTACATTTTGAATGAATTATAGGGCAGTTCCCATGACTCTAAGGATACTTTATTGAAAAAGGTAACACAGTTTCCAACAAACGAGTTTTTTACTTTCTGTAGACGATATTTGGTAACCAATAACTTATGTTTGTTCCGTGTATTATGCATTGAAACATAACCGATATTCTACATCGCTTAATCTTTTCGACGCCATGTTAAATACAAAAGCTGCCACTGATCATAGCGTCAAACCTGAATTTCAAGTTTACGCACGTGCTTTTAGGTCTACATTGCTCTGTGGATCGTGACTTATTCATCGGTCTTTGGCGTTAGACTAGCCGCCGATATAGCAGTCACTGGAGTCCAAAAGGTTACACAAGTAAATACAGTTTAACTTTAGTACAATAATTTTATGTTATAATATTTTGTACAAATATTACATTAAGATGAAGCCTTTCGAAGTTCTATGCCCGATGGACTGATATGGCATTATTTGTTTATTAAACGGTAATCATAACTACGCATGTTTAAACGGCAATATAACAAAGGATGTCTCCAAAGCGCGGAAACAACGCTAACCAACCAAATAATAAACAATTTCGCAACAGTCAACTTTTCAATTCACCCGTTTAATACTTGCACTGCAATACGGAGAAATTCAAAACTACTCGTGTACCACTTGTCCGTTTAAAGCTAATACCACCTCATATTGTCGCTTAGCCCGGTGGTGCAAACCGATCGATTTTAATAGGTAGGAAGTGACTCACAATACGTTCTGGAGAGGGTGCTTTATCCCAGGTCGGATTGTCGCTTCGGTCGAATGCGTTCAACATTTTCATCGCTTTCCAAGCGGTACATTCAAACCGACCAGTATAACTTGAGCTTGAATTTTATTGCAAGCAACTTAAAGGTATACTGGTGAGCTAAAGCGAGGCGGTTTATAAGTACTTCGAATAGGTTAGACCTGTCAGGTAAGTGGACAGCTATGGGCATGCATTATTTTTTATGCGGTACATAATGTCGCGACGGACTTTGCTCCCGTGTTTTTTCTAGAATGTTATGGGGCATTGACTTCGACCCCAACGTTCCACAGCCGAGTGGCTGGGAGGGTAATGTTACTTAAGCAGATGATTATTAAGGATATCCGTCGTTATTTGCCATAGAAACAATACATTTTGATGCAAATTTTTGAAAGAAAGACACGTTACAATATGTTCGATTCAGAACAGTGAATCACATCGTTAATACTTTGTAAAAATCTCGTATCTAGTACAATAAGCCTAATAAGTAAAGTATGTATGTTACATGTAGACTTACTACGTTTCTAATTTGAATAACAGTACGAGATACGCGATTTTTTCAAAATGTTATATTATCTATAACTTGATGATACATGCATCAAACATAATTTAGTGCAACGAGTACTTTTACTCAAATAATAATTGGAAAATGAACGGTAACCACCATTTCAGAGGAATACTAGTGACATAGGTTAAGATTTCAAACAATTTGCACCGGCCAGTTATCTTTAAGAACGCTCGGAAATAGCCAGGAAATGTACTGAGTGTCGGATTTATTTTCTCGTAAACCTGTGACCAATTATCGCCGGGTTCTTGGTCATATATCTGTTAGCGTGACAAGTTGACACTTTGACTTTTTACGCTGTACTAGTTTCTGACATGAAGAAAATGGCTAAATAATTTTACGATCGCAAACGATGGTAATTATAGGTTGAAGAAAACTGTTGGAATTATTTGTCATTCAATTAGAGTACGTCTGAAAGTTCTGGCGTAGCTTTTCAAACGCCAAGAATACCTAAGTGTCGATGTCGTAAGGCGTCATGGTTATCACGCCATGCAATGCTAAGAGGTATAATGGCTGACGCTGTCAAAGCAATGGTTCTACTGAGACGAGGTATACCTTCTATCCGTATATGTATCTATGGCTTACCTACAAATTGAAAAATATTATATCTGAGGCAGTCTGAGAATGGCTGGTTAATACTTGGTATTACGTACGACCTTACGGTCACTTACCAGCCTAACATACCTGTCACCTTTTTTTTAAATCTAAAATAGGCTTACTCATGGCCACAGACTAGCCAAGGGCAGAGACGTGGCCTACGATGGAGTGAGTTTGCCTTACCAGCCCTTTTCACACTCTTCCCCTTTCGGGTATTTCTACCAGCGTTTCAGACGTCTCATTAATCTAGCCTCGTTTTAGTAGAATTACTCGATCACACATATCCGTGTCCACTTACCAGGCATACACACACATCTGAAGTTCCCAAGATCGTTAAGACACGAGTCCGCATTCTGGCATCGGGAGCTCACCCGTTCACATATAGCCGTGTACACACAAAACCCTGTTCACAAGCCACTTATCAGGCATACAGACGCATCTGAAGTTCCCAAGATCATCAAGACACGAGCCCTCATTCTGTCATCGGTGGCTCACCCGTTCACACAAAGCCGTGTACACACAAAACCCTGTTCACAAGCCACTTACCAGGCATACAGACGCATCTGAAGGTCCCAGGATCGTCGAGACACGAGCCCTCGTTCCTGCAGGGGTGGCTCTCGCACTCGTTAACATTGGTCTCGCACCGGGGTCCGGTGAAACCCACGGAACAGTTGCACACGAACGACCCGGGCGTGTTGACGCATAGCCCGTCGTGTTCACATGGCGACCCTGCCGAAGAAAAAGCTGGTTAGAACGGTTAGAGTAAAAATTCTTTGATGTATAAGATTTAGGATGTTCTCACGTGACATTGAAACATGTGGTTATTGTTTTAGCATCAATATAGCTGGCTGTGACACTGACAATGATATGTTAATGGTATATGAGTGACTGATGTAAAACAATTTTGAAGCAAGTATGATGGTATTACGGTAATAAGTTTCTATATTCTGTATCTATTGCACGGAAGTTATTTGAGACAAAAAGATACATTTTGACGTTTTCATGAAAATGTGAATACGAACATTTTGACTACATGTACACCTTACAGAAGTTATACACAGATTCTTAAACGTCATTCAACAGAAACAGTTAGGCAGCTGTTAAATGGTCAGTAAGTTTCCATGAGACCATCAGTCCAAAGACAGAGTTCAAATTCGCCAGGCAGCAGTCAGTCAGTCGGGATTGATGTCTGAACTGACGTTAGGAGTAATATCGTCAAGAATGATTTTCACTCAGTGTGACAAACATAGACCAGTGTTTGATGGTAAACGATCACCGTCGCCCATGGACCCGCAACCGTGGTAATAGAAGTGCGTTGCCGACCTTTAAGATGGGATTACGCTTTTTTCTTAAAGGTTTGAAGATCGTAACGGTCCGGAAACACCGCAGGCAAACAATCATTCCAGCTGAGCGAGGCAGGAAACTAGAAAAACGCTCGGTTTGGAGAAGGCGTGAGACTCACCCTGTTCACACTCATTGATGTCCTCAGAGCAGTCCAGACCCTTGTACCCAGAAGCGCAGGAGCAGGTATACGACCCGTTAATGGGGCTGGTGTCGCAGATGGCGTCAGCGTGGCAGGGGTTCGACGTGCAGGCGTCATCCAGATGGCAGAGTAGACCTGGGGAAAGAAGGAATGTTAGACAGTGCTCATTATGAAAGTAACACCATGACAAAGAGGCCTGCACAGATTTTTGTGAGCAGTTGAGCACCCTGGCAGCTCCGATAGTGACTACAAGTTGATTCCACATCATTGACAACATTCGTCAACCAGTCGGGTTATGGCTGATGGTCCCGTATTCAATTGTTTGTCGTTGTTGCGGTCAGGTTATAACATGTAAGAAAGTGCGAAAGTAAGTAGAACGATAAACGGCAAACGCGTGACCATCATAATCCACCAGATCAGAGCATTTACTCTCAAAGGAAACTCAAAAAGCATTTGGATTAAGTGAAAATTATAGCATACAGAATATTTGTATAAGGTACACGCTCCGAAGGCTTAGCTCAGGATCAGTGCAACAATATGTCGCCGCGAGATAGACTATCCATCCCTCTTTTATTCATATAGTTAGTAAAAGGTGGAAAATCTATCTTGCCGCGACGTGCTGACATACCAATCATGTGCTAAGCATACTGGGATGATCAAGTCAAGCGATTATTCTGGAAATTTTGAGACTGAAAGTCAACCTCCTTGGAAGAACTTTACTTTCTGAAATCGTGCACAAGAATTTTGATCACCTTACCCAATATTTGGAACAATATTGGAAGTCATCTTTCAACCCTTAATTCGAGAGAAATAAGGGATGGTCGTGAGTTGGCATTCAATAGTCTTAAATTAAAATAGATCGAAAATTCAAAATGTGGGTCAAAGACCATGGGTATTTTGGGCGTTTTCGAATTAAAGGCAAACAAGTTTCTTTTCTGAATAAACTTGGTCGTGAATTGTGCTCAAGAGTATATGATTAGACTTACCAGTTTTCCCCGGCGTACATCGGCAATAGAAAGCGCCGACCCTGTCAATGCATGTGGCGCCGTTAAAGCACGCAGCACCAGCGCAGTCGTCGATGTTGACGGAGCAGTCGGGCCCGGTCCACCCGTTGACGCAGATGCAAGAGAACCCACCCACGGAGTTGGTGCAGGTCGCGCCGTTCTGGCAAACCAGCGGTCTGTGGGAGAGAGGGGGATGGTTACATTTTTGAAGAGCGATTAAATCTGATCTAATCGGCCTGGGACAAAGTCATGCGTTAAGAGTGCGAGTATTATCGTCCCCAGCCTATCAGAGTCCACTTCACTGCTGGAAATACGCCTCTCCTATTAGCTATGCATATAAATGCATTATTAACGCATTACGTTATTACCAAACTGAAGTGGAGTTGGGCAGAATACATTGCCAGGCAGCGTGATGGCAGGTGGACCAAAATGTTAACGGATTCGTGGCCGCTTTCAGATGGGAGAAGCGCAGGGCATCCGACCGCTAGATGGGTGGACGATATTCGGAAGAATACGGGTCACTTTTGAATTTTAGCTCAGGACCGGGACCAGTGGCGTACAAGAAGAGCTATGATCAGCAGTGGGCGAATAACGGCTGAATATGATGATGATGATGAATGCATTAAGGCAGAGGTGGATTAACCAAACAGCAGAAGTAGCATATGCTACGGGCCCCGCGCCTGTTTAATCCAGCTCTGGCATTAGGAGGTAAATGCCCATAATGGCCACGCTGGGCAAGCGGGTTGGCGATCGCAGCAATGTGTTCACTATGATGATGCTGTTGCCCATCATCAATCTTAAATTAACGAATTGGTCAGTGACACTTCAGTCCCTTAGACGACTCTTACGACACCCAAGAGTTGGGGTGGTCACAAATGTATCCTAATATAATGTTTACTCTTTTGAAATGAAAGATGCAACTAAGCGCAATACTACAAATCTTAGGTCTTCAACTCAAAAACTGAAACATGTTTTGCCGCCACGCCAGTGACACTAAATGCACTTTTAAAAAACAAAGTGTTTACACCGGGTAACACTGACAACATGATTGCACTTTTTAATGTTACCGCATTAGTGCGGTAATTTGGAAGTTTGAGCATTTTTAAGAATCCTAAAGGTATTTTCATGAACCCGAAACGCTTTCGGCTTTCTCGACGGTCATTTTAATAAGTATTTAGCATGTTTGTGATATTTAAATTGTTTGTGATTTAGTGGGTATGCAATTCTGGGAAGGAGAACGTGTATGCTGACCGCAAAATGTCGCGTTGCGGTTGTTATAGTATTTAAAATAAAATGTTAGTGTGCTTTTCTTTTGATAATAGAACAGGCCTATATTGAGCCGGTTGGACAGAATGGTCACCAGTCACCACCCCAACAGGTCACACTTTCGAAGAGTAGTCAACTGGTTCCACCCAATGGTCACCAATGGACAACGCGGCGTGAACGAGTGGGCAATGCAAATGTTACTCGATACACGTCAGTCGCAAACGCATAGTCGCCGTGTGGACAACGTGTCGTCAATCTATGACGAACGTGAGGTTGACCTTTTGTGTATGTACGACGCGTAGACCACTCGTCGCACACTACTTTAATATCATTTTTGTAATCAATCCTAGAACATATGACATGGGGCTTCAATTTCAATATTTGGCATAGAGTCGAGTCGCTGTTGAGTTATAAAGAGAAGACCTTTAAAAGTGCTGATGAAACAAGCACAAACACGTATGTTTATTGACATGCGAATTAAAACAATATACCACCAATTATGCCCGAAAGCGATACCGAATCCGAAATGTCTTAATTATTCGATTGGCAGGAGTTTACGAGCCATATGCATTAGTCGGTTTGATACTCAAATTATGGGGGCAATGACCTTACGGCGCCATTATGATGAGGTTTAAATTTTGTGAGAATTAATTCTGTCACCATATCAGCCAAAAGTTTAACGCTTTTTCAAAAGCTTTTAGACTAATATGTGTGTTGTCAAGGGAATTCATACAATTTGACAGGGGTAACTTCAAAGGTTTAAAACTAATAATTCGAAGTGATAGTCTCCGAACTGACAAACAAATCGTACATATTTCCATTGCAACAGAAATAACTAATGAAAAACATTATCATATCAATAAGGAACGCAAATGGCTCTAAAGAAAAGAAAACATCGTATTATGACGGTGGATTTATAATTAAATAATAAAAAATTTAATGAGAATGTATTACAAAATTATCTTATTTAGAAAACGTTGAAACAATACAATTTCAAATAGCTGGAAGGTTCAAATGTTGTTATGAATTTGAACGGCAATTTAAAGCCGTGGTCATATTCGAACATCTGTACCAATTTATCAAATAAAACTTCAAATGACAAGAGACAAATCGTTTGAGAAATAACCATGGCATTTCGATCCCATAATGGACAGTAACACAGGGAGTTTTTATTAATTATACATTTAAATTTATTCTAATGAGCACAAAACCTCTGTGAAACTGGAAGCCGATATTTATTGAAAATTATCACATAAATGTGATTTGCTTCAATAATTTGTCAAATATAGTCTGGGAAAACCACTTGTCAGTTGTACAAGATGGCAACTTTGATAAATGTAGGCGAAAACCGTTGACCGCCCATAGACAATTTTAATTTCGAGTGTTTTTTTATGCGACTAGTGTGACAAGGGCTGTACGACGCATTTTTCAAAGAAAAGTTAATAAAAAGCTCTAACCAGTTTTTTTTGTCCAAAGTAGTCAAAACATCCCTTTCTCCAAAGCCTTTTTTATTGGTAGATTTAGCAACCCAAGGCGTAACAGCCTCCGTAAATAATTGTCCAAAGGACATATTTTATCCCGATCCCGACCATCGGTTCCCAATCGTTTTGTTTAACTAAACTTATAAATAATGACCATTACTAAGTCTGCTCCATTTTTCTTATGACGCAATAGTCCAAAGCAGTGACATTTATATGTTAATGTTTCTCAAAGATTATCGAATGGTCATTAATCTTAAAATGGAAATCGATTACCATTGGGCTTCGGAGAAGTTAGATGTAATGATGAAATTATTGTTTATTGCACCTAAACAAAGATATATTTGCGTATACGGTAGCCAAAGTTAGCCTTTAAATGGTGTAGATAATTATGTTTTATCAGCTACTTACATAAATTAGCCTATGCACATACTTATGATTGCAGCCAACAAAGTCATTATTATTAAGGACGTACGATTAAACACGTATTTCAACAGATGCAAATATACGTTTGTCGGGTTTAAAAAAATAACTCCTTTCCATCGGATGGAAAGAAAAAAGTGAACATCAAAGACATTTGATACTGGCCACTCATAATCTGTTGAGGAACTGTCGGGTATTGGATGACACTTTAAATTTTAAAAGTTTAAAAAGAACTTTATTGCAAACGAAATAAGGATTTGAATAAAAGTTTCAAATACTACCCGTAAAGAATACCTTATGTCGAGATATTTCAGGATTATGAACTTTGTTGAAGTAGTAGGTTTTCAATAGGATTTTTTTAGCATTTCCGTTTATTTATAGGTAATATGTTTTTTGTATTTATTATCTTTATAGGCATTACTTTTGCGCGCGTCAGATGTTTCTTTTGTAGTACGAGGTATTCCTACTAGTGTATAATTGCTATTAGGTTTTACTACATTAATATAACTATTAACTATTCTACATTGCCAACTAGCTATGGAGCGCAGCATATTAAGGTGCATTTAGACCAAAGGAACATTCACTATTCTAACCCCCCACTCTACGAAATTCGATCGTTACACAAAACGTGATTGGTTGATTTCGTAGAGCGGGAGATAGAACAGCGAATGCTCTTTTGGTTTGAATGCACCTTTAGGTGTAAAACTTATGGATAGGATCCGGCACACCACGCTGCGCTCTAAGACCGAAATAGTGGATGTAGCTTGGAAAGCGGCCAAGCTGAAGTGGGACTGGGCTGGTCATATCTGCCGGACATTTATGGGCCAAAACATCAACGGTGTGGGTGCCCCATAACTCAAAGCGAGGACCCGGCAGACCCCGCAGGCGATGGCGGGATAACTTGGACTCCTAAGTGACTGGCCAGATATAGCACAGAACCGGGATGAATGTAAGAAGAGTTAACTAGTTAACTTTTTGTGAAAAAACTGCCAGGCTAAAGTGGGATTGGGCCGGTCACGTCTACCGCATGCATCCAGAAAGGTGGGCTATTACAGCCACCAAGTGGATGCCGCAAACTAGGCGGGGACGAGGCAGGCCCAGGCGGATATGGCGGGGCGACCTGGATGCCTTCGCCAACAATTGGCCAGACTTGGCACCGAACCGGGAGCTGTGGAGATCTGAGGGAAAGGCCTTTGCCCAGTAGTGGGACACCCCTATAGGCTAGAAAAAAAAAACTTTTTATCCGGCAATAGTTTACGCCCGTATTCATAAACGACTCCTATCTTAGCAAGCCGCTAAGTATTGTTTATCTTTCCGTCTTAAAGTAAAGTGTTCTGAGTTCTTTCGTTAGAAACATATTGTTTTTTCTACGACTACAATTAGGTACTAAAAATTGGAATAGATCTGCAATACTAATTACAGCTTATTTCCGTGTAAAAATTATCCAGTCATTTGACATCTAAATCGTTAACATTAAAGTCGAAAATCGCGTCTAATCTATCCACTTAAGTCCTTTTACTTCTATTTTCAAATTGTTCCTAGGAAGTCTAAGTTTGCCGAACAGATAGTCAACTCTATTATAACGCGGTTAGTGTTTTAAAGGAGTTGTAAGGGTTGCGAGAGATGTACCGTGCGACCGTGGTCTGATAGTTTTTTGCTAAGTCTAGAATTAATAGTTGTCTCATATGTCGAATCATAGAGTAATAACCAGAGATGTGTGTCATTGTTCGCTATAACAAGCATCCAAAGTTGATTCAAATATTAATAATAAAAAAACAGTACATTTAATTTCGGTACTTTAGACACAACGGCATTTCCGTGAACTTCAAAATCCGTAAATTTCGATGATTTGTCTGTCACTCCCACTGACAGAGACAAATACTCGATATTTAAGAATTCTCGATAAAAATAATTAAAGTAGGTGGTAGGCCTGAGGCCTGAGAACCACGAACGAAGTGTTGCCTCCCTGTTACACTTACGTACGAATTCACGAGTGCGAGAGAGAGGCAATACTTCCTTCGTGGTAGGACTTCTGGTTCTATCGCGAGCGAGTAAATGATGACCAACAGAAACGAATAAAAGATAAGCGCCCCCGTGTAAACAAAAGAGACACGGCGATGTTCATAGTTATGTACTCGTTCTGTAGTGAACTATACATATAACATGCCGTGTTCCTTTTGATTAGACGGGAGCTCTTTTGTTCTTGTTGATCTTCTGTTAATTTTTATGCCCGATACTGATCACAGCTCACTCGCTCGCGACCATCAGTGCCTATTTACACAGATCTTCATAGTTACAATTACACTCACAGAAAATGGATAACAGTTTAATCAATTTTGGAGTAAAAAAAAATGTATTGGGTAAGATGTCGGATCTTACCCAATACATCTTACGACTTTGCTATCGAAAAGTCATAGTTTTATTTGACTTGAGCGCTCTGTTTTGTTAATCTATGATCTATTATGGAAGACGTTGATGAGAGACATCGAAATCTAATATGTTGCTAGGATTGAAGTGTAAATTAGGGGCGATAAATGTCAAGTAATCAAAAATAGAGTGATCTTTGACAGTATGATCTTTAAGGATAGATCTCTAAAGGTGCATTCAGACCAAACGAGCATTCGCTACTCTAACCCCCTACTCTACGAAATTCGATCGTTACACAAAACGTGATTCGTTGATTTCGTAGAGTGGGGGATAGAATAGCGAATGCTCGTTTGGTCTGAATGCACCTTTACACTGTTACGCCATTCTTTTGTCGTCGATACGAAATTAATTTATTTTAATTTTTTATACCATTCGTTTTTGACTATTCAACCGATACTATACGCGAACTATACGCTTCGAAATTATTTAGATGCTCTCAAACCGAAATTGAAAACCAAAAGGTACTCAAGCGATTAAAAAAACGTTCGCTCGACCAACAAAGATGGCGCCGAGTATCAAATTTCAAAAACTCCAATGCAAGGAAGAATAATCCTTATTTTCAAAGTATTATGTTTCAATATCGTCAAGCTTTAATCACAATCCGTTTATGGGATGAAATCCTCAAAACCTTATTGCCTTCATATAAGGATGATATCAAGTTTTTTCAACAAGATGATACGACAATTACAAAGGATATGAAGTAATTGCAATATAACTGTGCTTTTTTAGCTTGTGAGCATTTTATTGGCGCTCAATATTAATTGGCCGTAATTGGTACGAACGTCAGCTATTCGGTCAGCGAATTGATTTATCCTGAATGGTCCCGCCAACGGCCAAAAATTACTTGTCATTGTTTTATTGGGCATTGGCAGACCGAGAAGGAGATGGCGGGACGACCTGGACGCCTATCCAAATTGGCGGGAGAACTGTGATGAACGGGTTGATTGGAGGAAGACGGGAGGCCTTTGCCCAGAACACTAAACCAGGCAAATAAAAAAATGTTTTACCTATTCTTCTAGTTATTTTTATTTTTTCACTTATAGCTCGGTTGACCTGAAAACCAGCGTCGTGGCATCTAACACGACACATGCTGAGTGGCATCCTTTTTGTTGTTCAAATCCTTACTGTTTCTACTTGAATATATTACTCTGTACTGTATGGCACCAAAACCATTATTATTCTTATTCTAAAAATGAGCAAACGAATAGGGGATTACCACAATCGTAACAGATGTGCTTACCATAGTAAAATGAACTGCGAAAGACTCTGGTTGTCACGGGATTCGAACCCGCTTCTTCTGGATTGCCGGTCCAACGTGCTTCCAATTACTCCACCCTTCCGTCGATCACAGCGAATTTAATCAATGGTATTGTGAAGCTAGTTACTAGCGACATCTGTACTTAATGTTTCGAAGGTACTACAACCTTAAGCCACTCAGAGACGTGTGTCTACCATAAGGCTTGTTCACGAAATAAAGAAGCCATTCCTGTATAATTCTTTTTTTTTTTTGTATGAGATGAGACCATACCTTTGTATGGGTGTTATTGCAAAGAAGGGCTCTTTGCCTATCTTCTCTAACTCTGTGGTTGATATTTATATTAATTTCTCCATAATTATGGATTTGTATTTAAACTTCTGGATTGAAGTAGTGTCTTCTTCTTATGTTACCATTTTGAGTCATTTAGTTTCTCGAATCTATGGGTCTTAATTATACTACAATACCGACACAATAATAAACTGTGAATCTCGTGTCTACAATAACTAGGTATTTCAAGTCTAACATTGTTGAAATCGTCTGTGAAGTTCACACTTTTTTGGGCCTAAACTTTTGCATTAAGCATTATCTGAAGTTATTTTGATTTTGACGAATTTTCAGCGAATGTTTTTGGATATTGGATTCTTAAACATGAAACAGAAGAATCAATTTACAGTCCCATGGCTGTTAGAACTACATGGGACTATTGTGTAACAGTAGAGACTGATTTTACGATGGCTACTTTATTTCGTGAACAAGCCTTAATCGTCACACAAGGGGGTATGTTTTTCTTACCTCAAAGCGCACTCGTCGACATCTGTCTCGCAATACCGGCCGGAGAACGTTTGAGGGCACTCGCAAGTGTAGTTGTTGAGTGCGTCTACGCAGGTCGCGCCGTTCTGGCAAAGATGGCCGGGGCAGTCGTCTATGTCTATCTCGCAGTTCTGGCCTCGGTAACCTGTGGATGTCAGGATTGGTTAAATTGATGATTCATATATGAATGCATTGCAGAGCAGATGGTCGATGGGGTCGAAAAGTGCTCGATTGGAGACCACGGGGAAAACTCAGCGTAGGACGTCCACCCACAATGGACAAATGACCTTATGAAGGTCGCCGGGACACGCTGGATGCGGGATGCATCTAACCGGTACATGTGGAGGTCCAGAGGGGAGGCCTATGTTCAGCAGTGGACGTCTTATGGCTGAGATGATGATATGAGTGCAATAGTAGGAACGAAAGGTGGTGAATTGTCTTTGTACATGCTGCTGCCCATCACCTACAAAAGAATTATTTTTGTGGTCTCGCCGGAAGATCAGCTCACACCCCATTCGTGGCCTCAGCATAAATGTTCATACCAGGGGACCATTTCGTGGTAAAACCGCCACTTTTTTAAATGTTTTTTAGCACTGTGTTTACCAAAAATATACCATTGAATCGGCACCTAAATGGTCAGTGACGACAGTGACTGTTGAATCCTTTAGTGGACTCTTACAACACTCAAAGAAAGATTTGGGGCGGTGATAAATGTCTTAGTGCCGTATTGTAATATTATTTAGAGCAATAACATTTTCAGGTAAGTTAGTTAAAACACAATAAAGCTATCGTATTTCGGTGATCTACATCATACATGTGATGGCTATCACAAAACCGAACACCGAAAAATAGCCACAGTGCGCTCTACTTCGCATATTTACCATAATCCTATCTGAACCTAAAAATACATATTCCTGCTTAAAAACGGCGCTAATATTTTTCCAATCTGTCTAAACATGTGCTAATACCATCATGACTTAATATAAACCAACGAAATCTTGAATGAAAACGTTCTAACCACCTTCGCCGTCCATGGCGCTTACATCTTTTACTTCCAAGCGCCATGTGTACCATAAACACATGGTCCATACTCGTGGGAACAGAACAGTGATAATTAAAGCTACGGACCGTTAAACGAAAAATGTATTAACTGTCTATGGGATAGTGTGTTTAAGGCCTACTTTCCCTTGGCTAGGCAATTAAGTCGTTCGCTAATCAGAACTAAGTATAGCAACGGTGTTTGACGCTTGAGAAGACATTGGTGAGACAAGGTGTTATTTTAGTACGAGGGACATAGTTCTGTAATGCCTTTGGGTTGCTAACAAGTTGGTGACGGCCTCCAAAGCTCAGTTGGCAGAGACCCCGAGGTCCCGTGGTCAAATCCCAGTGATCTTCTTTGTGTTTCTCCTTAAAATTTTCAGAGTAGCCAAAAAATATGAGCAATTTCCGCTATCATTAGCGTGACAGATAATGTAATTAAAGTATCGGTTTTATCCCACAGTAAGTAAATGAATACAGTTTTCTTTAAGTTTTGGCTTTTTTTTAATTGCCGTAAGTTGACCCATAAGAAACTATTGATACTGGATAGAAATAAAATTGATATATGTAAAAATGTTTTTTTTTTTAATTTTCATAGAATTTGTATGATGAGTTTGTCAAAAATGACCATTTTCTCCCATCCTATATATCATTTCCAATATCTGTAGACGCGAATCTTCATTCATGTCAAATCGAGGGAAAGTCTTCTAAGACCATTTTCGCGGAGCTACTCTGGATCAGTTAGCTGCCCTCACTAACCCAAAAGAGTACCGTGGGACGTCGATCAGTGTAAGAATGTCTCATGATATTAATTTATCCAAATCGATGGCGTATTTCATTTGCTTTTCATTAAAAACCCGATAGTCCCGCTACTGAATTTAAACAATCATAGATAATAGATATTCCGGCAAAATCAATAAGTGAATCAATTTGAACAGCAACTGTATTCAATTATTCAATATTCATGACAAACATCTTGTATTTGAAGAAGTCGAGATTATTTATGAGAATAGAGAATGGAATCTGGCTGTTTGATTTGTCTTTGTCAAAGAAAACATTTTTTTCAAGCGATTAGGGTTGTTACACATGAATTCCCGATGCTGAATAAAGGGTTTTATACATGAGCCCACACGTGTTCTGAAGATATAAAAATAATAATAATGGATTTTAAATCTTGACTTGCTTTTTTATATCTACGTAGTCATCTGACGATAAAGTTCCATGTTTCTTGGATTGAAAATGCATTGAAATTAGAAACTTGACTTGTTTAAAAAAAAAATATTTTCAGCATGTTTCCAGCATTTGACAATACAGACCTGTTCAGATATTCGTGAACATGGACGTCCCGATATATCTGATTCCGATTGTACTTAATGCTATCAAATATTTAATGTTTTGTATTTTATGAGTTAGTTTAACACTTCAGTCTATCTAGTAAGTTTAAGTGACTCCATATGCTTTTAATGTTCCCAAATTACTTGACATCTGTTATTCTATTACTTGTATGTCGGCAATTTATGTGTATACGGCATTCGTGTGACAGACAGTAATTAATATCAAAACTGACAATATTTATTAATATTTGAGTTGTAATGACTTACTTACGGTCTCCATACATATAGCTCTTATAGACAAACAAAGTTTTTAGTAAGAAAAAAAAAGGTAGTCTGTCTAGCAGTCTATGTCAAATTAAAAAAAATGTACGCACGAAGAGTTGACTTCCTGTAGAAAAAAATAATTTCAAGCCTTTTTTACTGACAGAGGTTGCTAGACGGCGTATAATTTAACACAATTTTCACAAAAACAAAGAAGACGCGATGTTGGTATTAGCTTTAAAAAAAAACACGCCATTTATGGTATTTATCTCAAACTATACTATTTTATGTTGTCAGCCCGATCAAAAATAATTTGTCGCGCACGATATTTTTTATAAAATTAGGACTAATTAAAATAAAATCACGCAGTGAATTGACTTCTCGTAGAATGTTTGGATTGGATCTAAACTAAATCGTATTCATGCATGTAGTTGAAAATAAGTTTTGTCTAGCACAGTTCACGAAACACGTCACTGATTAACTTTGCACTTTCACAGTAGCAAAAAACAGCGCTGAGGAAATAACTCATCTCACCTACATTCCAAATTGCCCGCCATTTTGCGTAATGATACTAATGAAACGTTACAAAATGTTTCACTTGGGATCCGAGCGGAGAATTTTCGCGGGTGTACGGGGTTACTGAACTTTTTTTTTTAATAGTTAACATCCCGGTTTTGACGCCAAGGCGTAATTTTTTTATACGCGGACAGCACTTACACTGGTATTTTTTATTTTTTTAATGTGGCAACCAACTTGCCAAAATAAATATATTTTTTGACGACAACACTGATTACACAAGACTATTTTTTGAGCGGCTTATTAAAAAAAGTTACACTTTTTTGCCAAAACTAAAACTATCTCAGTAAATATTTAAATAGACAGATTTTATAGATACACGATACACGTTTCGGTCTTTCATCGACTAATATAAAAAATAGAAAATCTCATTTAGCTAGTTCGATGCAGTTCAAAATCATGACAAATTCATTAGTATTTTCGTCGTCGGATCAATTACACTGATGTCTGTCATCGAGTGACGTAACAACTGTCACAAGTGTGGGAACCGCCATGACTAAAGCCACCCCATGTGGAATTTTAAGTACTCACATGTGGATTTGATGGAGATTTCGGGTTCGCTTCCTGAGTTCTATTTTCGAAGTGTGAAGTAACGCCTAATTCAGATGAAATCTACTTAAAGACCTGACATTAAATTTAGAGTTAGTTACTCATGACTTATGGCACATCTGTCAATATTAGTTAGTTGCCTATCAGACATTTGTTTACTGGGGAGGGCTTTTCGATCCCCAGATAAAAGTATTTGTGAGATAATATTATCACTATCCCTTAGAAAGAAAAGGATAAGGCTAACATGTATCTGCAAATACCAATGCAAATACTGTTAAAACAATAAACAAAATGTACGGAACAGAAGATCTTTTCATACATATAGCAAAAAAGTGTACTTGGAGGTTGGGATTTTTTTAAATGAGACAACTAAGGACAATAGGCTCTAAACGCGTTAATGTGTTTTAATTTAAAATGTCTATGTATACCTATGTAAATATTTTTAGGCCGATAGAGTCAACGATTGATTGACATTTCAAAATTAATTATCGCGTTCATTTTTAAGGCGGCCTTATATACAAAAATAAGCCCAAGTATCTAGTGAAAAAGGACAACTTCCCGGTTGTGTAAGTAAGTTCACTAGGGCCATAGAAATATTTCGCTTGTTTATTCAGTCTCAACCGCTTTGGTATCTAATAAACAGAGTCAGTTATCTGAGCAAGCATTATTTACAAGTACTTTCGAGTCGTGTTAGCCCGCAGCTAGTCTCTAGAGCTCGCGCAGTTTAGCGAGTTTCAACTTTCAATCGATATTTTACTGTTTTAACGCCAAAAACGGTTTTATACTTGTCTAAACAAACAGAAAAAGGCGACAAATTAAAAAAAAATAGGCGGGAAGTGTTGGTTTCCACAGACAATTTGAATTTGCCGCCTTTTTCTACTGCATATAAACTAATTAACATATTTACTCATGGCCTGGATGGATGCTAGTCCTTTAAGCCAAGTCAAAAACAAAACATCGTCGCTTAATGGCGCTCGTAAAAGATAACTAGAAAACGAATGAAATAGTCATCGAATGTTTTTATAAGTTATTGGCTTAAAAGACTAGCATACAAGCCATAATTATTAAAAATAAATAAGTTTGGCAGTTCTTTTGTTTGAATTTAATGTGATATGTGATCGAATAATATATGTATTCTGTCTAATCATTCTAATCAAGCTGTTTGGACCGAATATATTTAGATTAAAACTCGTGATTATCGACAAAGCTTCAGAAAATGTAAAAACTAGCCAACGAACAACGATTGTTAAGCCACTTTCTAATGCTCGTTGAAACATTCTATAATAGATAATAGGTATGTAGCTAACCAACAAACGAATGTCTCGAACAAGCTCCTTAAATGAGCTTTATACTAAAAATGCCGACAATGTAAATGCCCGCCATGTTCCTATGTTTAATACGGAGCAGAAACGGGCATATATGTTATAAATATAGTAGTAACGCCATAATAAATGTGTATAGATATTATGAGCACCACGGCCGCTTCGATATATCTGCGCTCACAGGTCACAGACATTCGCGTGATAGCCCCGAGGCACGGTCGACTTTCGACTCAAGACGGAGCATTCGATTTACTGACTGTATTTAAAATTCTATTTTTAGGTTGCGTTCTTTATATCCTAAGGTTATAGACACCATATTTATTGAACCATGGTTAGCTTTTAAACGGACAAGTCATATGAACTAGATATTTATTGTTCTCGTTCAAAATTGTGACGTGTGACATTTCGTACGTTATGCTATGTGGTAACGACCTATACCAATCGTCAGTAAAATCTAAAAAAATGTAAACAAATATGGCTGATTTTTCATAGCATTTGACGTCTGACACGTATCGTGAAACACGTCCGCAGGCTATATATTTTTACGTTAATATTAATAAATATCAATAATTTTAACTAAAATTGTATGTGAACTCTGAACTCAAGGATTTAAGTTGGTAATAAAACCAAGAGTGTGTTCTAAAAGTGCATGATTATGCAATAATGCAAGTTTTTAGATTTGTTAACATATTTTTTATTATACTGACAAATGCTATACACCAATTCGATCTGAGGACAGTCGCCATCAGACATTTCAGAGCGGCCTAGATGCTCATAAATATCTGAGCAAACCTCTATTGTCATGGTGGTAAAGTACATGTTTGTACTCGTATAATTGGCTATGTAAAGTTTTTTGATGGTGTAAGAGCCGCATTTTCTCGAACCTTAAGACGACGGCTATCAGGGAAAAATATTTCAAACATTCGGAAACCTTTACATAGCCAATTGTACGACTGTGCATTATTAAATATTATTTTTTATACTATCACGGATATTGCAGTAACTCCTAACTGAGCGGACGCGTTATTATCCAACATATAAGAGCATTATTAGAATAAATTTAACCGAATAAAGCTACCCGTAAGGATGGAATGGCGTTCTACTAAAAAGGATACGAGAATTGCCATCGCCCTTTGCCGATAGCGAGTGGATCGCTCGGAACCAGCCTTATTTTTTTTTAATTCATAATAGGTAGACGTTTGACCACGATCTTACCTGCTGGAAAGTGATGATGCAGTCTACGGTGGAACACGTTTACCCATGAGATACCTATTCACTCTTGCCTTGATGAAGGCTTATGAGATATACAGTACCGGCCAATAATATATCACATTCGTGACTTTTTGTATGAGCGTGTATAGAGTAAGCGGCACATGTTCGCATGTAGATAGCATATTATTTTGGTACTTTTGCACAGTTTAATGATGAATACTGCAATTAAGTATTGTGAATTGCAATTGGAGACACAGCATATTGCTAAAATAGCTGTAGTAAAAAAAAGAATTTTACTAAGAAATCCATGCCTTACGCAAAATCTCTTTATGAAAAAATCACTACATGATGACCAGTTTTTTCATCGCTAGTGTAAAGGCCTATGCCTAGACTATCTATAGTCGTGAGGTGGAAAGTGTGAAAAACACTTACAAAAATAAAAATAAATCTACTGAAAAAAACCTGTATGTGATATATTATTGGCCGGTACTGTAGGTAAAAAACTTAAGTAAGTCACCTGTTGTATGTAGTAGTGATCTGGGTGAGTATCTGAGCGTTTCAACCGCTTAATTTTGGTGGCATCATTTTTGCCGAAGTTTCTATTCGTTACAATGTGCTCACTATGTATGTGGATTGTGAATTGTGTATATGTATACATATGCCACAAGCTAAAAAGGCCTAATCGTGATAAAATCGACTGACGTAAATATTTTTCTTCTTAAAGCGTTACCATTGTCGGATCTCGAAACATCACATGCAAAAAAAAATCGTTATATAGATTTTTTATTATTTTGTAATTCCTATATTCTATTCAACCATTTTTTTTTAATTTTGTCGACTTTTCTACTGCCAACTTGGTTGGACAGAGTGTACTTTAATTTTTTTCTACGTCATTATTTAACGTAAAATACAGCATTATTACTACAAATTAATTTATAAATTGCTATAAAGTTTCAGTAGGTAGCGTTCAGAAGAATCAGGGAAATATCGGGATCACGTTAAGATGGTGTGACCAATAAATAACCAAGCCCCGCGTGGCATTGACAACACCGGGTTATGAAACGGTCCAGCCATGCTGCATGACTATGTTTAGAAAACCCGCGCCTCTTCTTATGGTCTGGACATTTTCCCGGGTTTTTCTTTGACATTTATAGAGCGTTATACAAATTCTGTTGATGGTTTGCCAACACGACTTTTTTTGCTTTAGTTCGAAAGATTTGGCTAAAAGTACGCAACAAAAAAATGCTAACGATTTAACATTAACAACATTATTTTATTGTCTTAATGGTTTAGGAAAATCTATTGGCAAGAGTTGATTAAATAACACATAGATTTCAGAGAGCAGTATTCAATGGCGTAGGTACATTGAAAATTAAACACATTTTGAATACAAGATTTGTTTACATTGTTTGCAAATTTTATGAAAATTGAGTATATACAATTATACAGTTATAATGGAAAAGTTTTTCACAGACAAAATACTACTAATAGCGCCATCTGTAGGCATTATAGTATTCATAGCACGGTCTAATCGCCTGGACAGCGGCTAAGCGATAGAATTTTACCTAATATTAATATCATTCAATAATGAAGAAAATATCCTCTAGTTATAAATATCAATAGCTTCTGTAGTCCTTGTTTTATCTTGCTATCAAAACTGATACTTAGCCACACTCGCAAGTGTGCACTTCAACTTCAAGTATCGTAGGTATATAAGAGATCTTAGGAATGCGATAAGTCATGAAAAAATCTAATACCGTATTTGTGATTAATAGAAGAGGCACTTCCTATGCGGCGCATTCTTCTGAATCATATCTTTGTGTATCGATGACGACACATTGTGGCATAATGTATATGTAATACATCAATTAAATTAAGAATCAAGTCAACGATTACTCTTATAAGACGGTCCAATAAAAATATTAGCCCGTTTTAAGAGACGAAATACGCTTATAAGCTTCTAGTACGATTTTATACGGAACTGCCTATGACAATGTGAATGTCTGTCTGTGTACACTGTACAGTGTACAACTTGCTCAGTTAGCGTCTAACTAATTTATTTGCGCAATGCCCCGAGAGATGGCGCTGTTACAATGGTGAACTGACTAACAGTAGTTTACAGTAGATTTAAGAAATACCAATGGTATTTTTAGAAAGCCCCTCGTCATCGATTTCGAAATACGACATATTCTATAATATAAGAAGATAAGACAGATTGAAAAATTGAAATTAAAGACTCTACTCTCCTCCTTATTCATATAATTCAAAAATATCAAACTGATTAGTCGTCGTTTATCGGCACTTCGACAGCAACGAATATATAAGGCGCAACGTGCTGAAGGTTTCAGAGGCCCTACCGCGAACCACGAACGAAGTGTTGCCTCCCTGTCACACTTACGTACAAATTCACAAGTTCGTGTTTCGCGGTAGCTCGTCAGAACTTAGAGCCTCATACGTTGTTGCCGTCGTCTGTATGCTTAGCACATGATTGGCGCGACAGTATCTCGCCGCGAGATAGTCTATCCGTCCCTCTTTTGTTAATATAGCTAGTGAAGGACGGGAGATCTATCTCGCGGCGACATACTATCGCACCAATCATGTGCTAAGCCTCCTGGTAAGGCGGAAAGTGACAGATATTATTGAGCTTGTAAATAAAGCGATTATATGATAAGTACTTACCAGTCGGACATTCGCACTCGTATCTCAGCTGATCCAGCGGCGTGCACTTCCCACCATGCAAGCACGGAGACGGCTCACACGGCACATATTCCGCATCGCAATCCCTCCCCGTATACCCGGGCTCGCACACACACGTGTACGACCCGTGCGTGTTGAAGCAGCGGCCATGATGGCACGGCCCGGAGCCTTTGGATGTGCACTCGATGACGTCATCCGTGCATCGGGGGCCTGTGAAGCCGGGTGGACAGTCGCAGGAGTAGCCAGCGGTTGTTGAGTTGTCGGCTACGCAGCGGCCCCCGTTGCGGCAGGGTTGGGACGCGCAATGGTCCTCGTGAGAGCACTCGGCACCTGGGTAGAAGAATTGGTTAGTATATTGATTTAAACTTTCACGATTATCACTCATATTTTAAAGACAAACGGGTAAAGACACGCCTGCGACTACGGGTGTAACGTCATGCCCGAAACATCAGGGTATAATTAAACGTAAGTTTACGCGATTAAGACCCCAAATGAAGAATGCCAGTGGATAGTATTCTTAACCCTTCGTATGCCTCAGAACGAGGCAAAGCCTCAAGCCGTTTGGTCTTAAAAATAAAAACTTTAAGAGCTATATTCAATATATTTCTTGACAGCGACATACGAATAAGGAACCTTATCTTTGAAATAAATTTACTATTCAATTGATAGCATAAGATTTATCCCAAAGTTACTATGGGGAAAGTTTCTATTTGGGAATATTCCCCATACAGTGTTGGGAAAGTTACCGGGAACGACCTATCACTAATCCCGAGCCCTCAGTATTCGGTGGACAGTGAAGTTTATATTATTACAAATCTCTAACCCTACACGCTTTTATCTAAAACCACTAGATTAACCGAAATTAGGACACTGCGGGAATATCGTCACCAACTTGGCTACGGAGGTTGACAAAAGGTTTCTCACGACATAATTTACTGCGTTTAGTAAATTGTAACATATCTATTCTAAGCCTCATCTGAATTCTGCGGCCCTTACGAAAAAGGTTCTAACACGCCAGCCTGTTTGGGAAACGGTGTATACCTACGCACTTGTATAAAAGTTATCTAGGGCTGCGCCAACCGCCCGTTTTATGCAAGACGTCCCGTTTCTGGGGCCCCAAAGTATGAGTCCCGCAAAAGGTTTGCGCGGGAAGCCGATTGTCACGGTTTTAAGGAAATAAATAATAATATATGAATACGTAAATGACGGCATTTCGAGATTGTTAATTGTTATACAGTATGTACCTATCACATAGTAGAGTAAAGAAAGAAACCTGTGAATGTATAAGTCATACTGACCAACTTTTACTATCGGGCCAACGCCGAAACCGCGAGAATAAAGACCGGGACTAAGTACCGCGTGTATAGTTCGAGAAATATAAATTGGTAGGCTAACTTTCTTCCTACATTACAGTAACAATAAACGTTCAATTTATATTTCTCAAACTATACTTATTAATATGAAAATGAATGCGATGGGTGCATTAGGTGCATCTACTCGTAAATTGAATCTGAAATTAAGCTTTGTTTTTTAATGTTAGTGTCATAAAAACCCTATGGTAATTTGTAATTAATGTTTCTAAAGTTGTCTAACTGAATGTTTTTATTTTTAGACTTTTTCATATGTCTGATGGAGTCCCGCATTTCATAGCCGAGTCCCGCAATTCACTCACGAATGTACCGCATATCTGTGAACTTTCGTTGGCAACCCTTATTGTACTTATGCCCTTTTTCACAAGCTTCGGCCATGGATTGCACAATGACTTACAATATTATATTGTGCGCTACTCTAGAATTATTATAATATTATGGAAATGATCGAGCTGGAATGGTAAGCCGACATCTTAGATCGATGAGGTCAATAAAATCGCTTGTGCAATTTACTGTGTAACATGCTTGAATATACATAATAATATTGATTATTGAACAGTACGGGGAATCACATTTTTTGGGTCAAATTAAGTCAGTTTTATTATCAAAATTAAGCATGAAATACCGATGATAACATACTTTTAATTAAGGTACAACAACAAAAAAAACTTATTTTTAATTTAAAAACTTAACTTATGTACGAGTACAGAGTTCTATGATACAAATTACAAATTGATAAAAACACGACATAGAACCTTGTCATTATGTCAGCCAATTATCTTTAACTATCATAAACTCGTGTTTTATTGAGAAGTTTTTTCCTAGAAACACCTTATTTGCGAAACTGATTTATTGGTACAAGCATGGAAGTTCACACTATAAATCAGGCCTGCTGCCGCGAAGTTCGTAAATTTTGGGGATATGTCTCTGTCACTCAAACGAAGGCGTCATTAGAGTGACAGAGAAAAACCCCCGCAATTTGCGTATTTCGTAGGTAGAGCCGCAGAATTCGCACGCTTCTTACATTTCTCACCAAAATTTGTAATAACCAGATACGCTACCGATATAATATATCGGTTGACAACCAAAACGCGCTAAGTAACAAAAGCTTTCTTGAAAAAAGAGCTCGTATCTAAGTTCTGATTCAATACTGACATACGAGGTTGCTAAGAGTAGTGACAGTTATTATAACGAGTCTTGGTTGGCAGCCGACGATATGAATATTCAAGTTATCAATTTCAAAGTTTAGTGACATTATTTTAATATCATTTGCACACTAAACAGCCTTTAATGTCCTTTTTACTACCAAATTAAGAACTTTCATTATCATTAACGAGACTGGTTATACTTGTGTAGCTTAAATTGTATCAAATTGATACAAAGTATATATTATAAAAAAAAAAATATCTTGGGACATCTTACACAAATCAACCTAGTCCCACGGTAAGCTCAATTAAGGCTTGTGATGTGGGTACCAGGCGACGATATATATAATAGATAGATACGTATAGATACTTAGATACATACACAGCCACGACCAAGGAACAAACATTTGTGATAAATAAATACACAAAGAATGCCCTCGCCGGGATTCGAACCCGGAACCTCCAGCTTCGTAGGCAGGGTCACTACCAACTAGGCTACAGAGGCTGACAAAATATATTATTATATGGAACCCCAAGCCGCTCTATAACGGTGTCAAAATGACAAGTTATAATAGATTTATTACAATCTAACTAATTGGCCGTGTGGTGACGGCAGTAAGAATACATTTGTCACCACCCGAACTCCTTCTGCGGGTGTCGTAAAAGTCGACTAAGGGATTGAAGTGTCACTGACCATTATTTGAGAAAAGATGAGAATGAGATTGATGATGGGCAGCAGCGTCATCATAGTGGACACATTACTGCGATCGCCAATCCGCTTGCCAAGCGTGGCGATTATGGGCATTGCACTCCTAATGAGTGTATACGCGTGGTCGGAGAAGCCTACAACCAGCAGTGGACTGAGATAGGCTGATGATAGTGATGATGTATACATATATTTGGCACCTTGCGCGCATCCATATCTTTGACCCTGGCTGTACACATGTATATGACCGACGGCCCCAGGGCGGACGTAAGACAAAACCAGTTTAAAATTAGAGCGTTGTTTCCTCGCGTTCGAATTTCGAACATTCACTGCGCGAAGCGATAGTCAGCCGCGGACATCGAATATCGTTTTCGAGTATTTGTCTCAGTTACACCTTCGTTGGAGTGAAAAAGACAGATTCGAGATATACGATTTTCGACGTTCGCAATAGGCCTACTGTCTCAGAAACGCTAGTCCATATTTTTTTTATATTTAAAACCTTTCTTGTATTCATTGAAATTCATACATAGATGTACCCCCTTATTCATTTCATAAGTCACTATGTGTTATCTGTCCCTTTCGGTCTAATAGACATATTGGTAAGTTCGAAAGGGACAAACAATACTTAGTGGCTTGTAAGTTAGATAACGTTTATGAATGGGGGTTAATACAAAATAAATCTAAAAAAAATTGCGTTGTCTTGTCTTACATTGACTAAGATCAGATTCGAACCGTCTTCAATTGTCACACACGCTTTAACTTCTAAGGCAACCCGGTCACTTAAAAAGCAATGCACAAATCGCTAGGCAGCATATTGCAAAATTCGCTTGGCAGAGCATGAAAATTATCGTGTAA
This sequence comes from Thaumatotibia leucotreta, assembly GCA_025490895.1. Lineage (NCBI taxonomy): Eukaryota > Metazoa > Arthropoda > Insecta > Lepidoptera > Tortricidae > Thaumatotibia > Thaumatotibia leucotreta. The sequence goes on from JALPQI010001464.1 coordinate 26,568, forward strand.
AAGCGTTAGAAATCGAGCAAAAATATCTGACTAATTAGAGAGAAACAAGTTGTAAGTGTACAGGGTGAACGATATGAAGTGTGACCAATTTCAAAGGACTGAGATTCTTTTGTCGCGACAATTTATTGCACTGCACTGGAGAAATGACACGTGAAATTCGGTTTACAGCCGTTTTTGGTTCTTACGAGCTTTATAAGCCGAACCTCAGTTTCGTTCTTATGTTTGCAGTCCACAACCCAAATGTTTGCGTGCCTAAGACTTCAATGCGGTGTCCAAAACATATTTCCGATAATAAGCCGCTATTATTTTGACACCGGACTTCATCAAATCTACTTGGTAATACTTCATATCGTTCACCCTGTAGGTAGCATTCTGCTTCCAACGGTATGATTAAATATTACTTGTGTCTATATTAATACATTTATTATCAATTCCCTTGCCTTTCCACCTTTTTCATTCATATTTTTTTTTATTATAATTAATCTGATAGACAAAAACAATTGTTTCATCATAAATCATAATCCAACACTATCAATAAAATTCATAAAACTTCGTGTGGACTTCTAGAAATCTACAGGGTGGAAAAAGATTTTGGGTCAGTGAGGGCAGCTACCAGATCCCGTGTAGCTACGCGAAAATGGTCTTAGAAGACCTTCCCGCGATTTTCAATTAAAGAAGATTAGCGTTTTCAGATTTTGGTAAAAGTATACAGCGTGCGAGAAAATGGTGATTTTTGACAAACTTTTTTTTTGATGCCAATCGATCCTGTTTCTGTTCCGGATCAAAAGCTTGTATGAGACCAAAAAAAAATTTTCGGCTAGAATAGCCACAAATCGAGATTTAAAATTCCTATACAAATTGTATGAAAATTATAAAATAATTTTTCACGCTAATTTTTTTATGCCTACCGATTCCATTCCTATCCAGTACCAATAGTTTCCTACGGGTCAACTTATGGCAATGTACAAAAAAGCCAAAATTTCAAGAAAACTGTTTTCATACTAACTACGGAAAAAAGTGAAACCTTAATTACTTTATCTGTCACGATAATTAGCCGCCCTATGCTAAATGATAATAATAATACTGTATGAATCATTAACATTAATTAGCGTCACAGATAATGTAATTAATTTTCACTTTTTTCCCATCTATGGGATTTGATGGGATTGACTACGTCGATGTATGAAAACAGTTTTTTTTTTTTTTTTACGTTGCCGTAAGTTGACCCCTAGGAAACTGTTGTTACTGGATAGGAATGGAATCAATTGGCATAAAAAATTAAGCATGAATTTTTTTTTTAATTTTCATACAATTTATATGGGAATTTTAAATCCCGATTTGCGGCTTTTCTAGCCGAAAAAATTTTTTTGGTCCCATACAAGCTTTTGATCCTGAACAGAAACAGGATCGATTGGCATCAAAAAAAAAGTTTGTCAAAAATTACCATTTCCTCGCACCCTGTATACTTTTTCCAAAATCTGAAAACGCTAATCTTCTTTAACTGAAAATCGCGGGAAGGTCTTCTAAGACCATTTTCGCGTAGCAACACGGAATCTGGTAGCTGCCCTCACTGACCCAAAATCTTTTTCCACCCTGTATACGTTACATATGAAGGGTCCACGGAAAGAACATGTCTAGTCAATTCAAATTACAGAAGGAAAAACCACCTTACTTTTAACAGAATAAGGTGGACATGTTTTTTCCGTGGACCCTTCATATATCAACATGTAAATGTGTCAACTAAAGTATGTCACATAATCGAACGTGACAACTATGATGCCGCTTAAAATTGTAAAAGAATGGGTAATCATTGATATCACACTTTCCATTTACTTTCACTACAGATAAAATTTAAATAACACTTAATAATTGTTCACGGGATCGGTAGATACTGTATACAGTCAAGTTCAAAAAGAAGTATCGAAAGAATCCGCTTATAAATATGTTACGACGTTCTTATTACACAGAATTAGACTGCACTGGGACATATTTTTGAAAATTTTTCTTTACACCTTATTTTGAATTTGATTGTGCAAATCCTGACCTCATGTTACACATTTTCCTAATTATTTCAATTCATAGTCATTTGCCATTCAGATACATATACAGAGTGTTACACCATCCACTGAAAACCTTGAACGGGGTGATTTAGTAGGCTATACTGAACAACTTTTACTACGGGGCCTGCGACCATATATAACATGGATGTCTAACGCCGACTCAAAAATGTCCCCAAAATCAATTGTTCAACTGTGCCAAGATGGGCAGTTGGGCAGGACATAGCGCTTTTCTTGACACCGCGCATATTTCGGCGCAACATCTTTGACAAATGTTTATAAAATGTAGCCAATCAAAACTCTGATCGATCAATCACAACTATTTAACTAAATGGCGGTTTAAGTTTTTATACGATACGTAACATATTATTCATATGGTACTTGATGAATTTAGTTACGTATTTTAATTTAACCTTCTAAAACGATGGTAATTTATTGACGATTCGATTCTATCCATACAATAAACTCTCCTTCGAATTTATTCCCACAAAAACCATATTCCGAACTGTCGCAACTTTCAGCGAAACCTAAAGGTAAATATTTAAGTTTTCGAGCAATCGCAGGCCTTTGCGGCCCATAATTGGACTGGCCATATAAAGGAGCCGTCGTGGTTTTTATACACATTCCCTTGAATACGCACGGGGATTTCTACCTTCTATTCCCACTAACAAACAGAAACTTGGAATTGATAGAATTTGAAAATAATTAGCTACAAGTCACTTATATACAGTGTGTTAACATGATGCAGATTGTTAGCCAAACCATGTGCATTATTTGTATAAAAATCCTAATTTTAAAAATAAATTACTTTCTAAGAAAAGTTGATTGAGAAGCAATGTACTTCAAAATAAAACGTCAATTGGCATTTGACAATGAAAGATCGCAGCCACTCTCAACGTTTGACAACTAAGCAGTACACGCGTTACATTGATCGTTCGAACGAAATAAAAATAATTGTACAGTTAATTTAAATATTTGTCAACTCTTAATACTTGAAAACGATTGCTAGTAATGCGTATTATTACCCATTTTCGTAGAAGCCTAGGTCATGGTAAGTTGGTAACACAATGTATAGTCCACAGAAGAGATACTAAGAGCAACTAACAGTAATAACATGATTAAGAAGGTTCACAAAAAAATCCTCACTAAAAATTAGATGTATGTTTTAAAGCTTTATTACCGCTATGATTTAGAAAGATTTTTTTAGGGGGTAAATGAATTTATTCATAAATAAGGGGTGTAACAAATTTAGAAAGAAATTATGAATTAAATTCTAAAAAACAATAATTTATTATTTTATTCTATTTTTTTAAGGACTTATCCCATTGGATTTTACATTATTGGCTCGTGTTAGTCTTAGGAACGTGTGGGTGAAGTGTACTCAATCCCACCGTGAAGATATAATTGGGACAGTTCTCGAAGTTTTCCAAGTAAAACGTGTTGGGAATCAAGCACGGCAAGTGCATATAAAATACAAGGATTAACGATAGAAGCCAGGAGCTAAGAACTCTCTCGTCTGTCTTGCAAGTTTATTATGATCGCACGTATAGCATCGATTTCAATAGAATAAAGAAGCCATTATTATTAAACTTTTATTACCCCTGAAAAAGGGAGTTGAGGGCGCTTAACAACATTATTTACGCCGCTTAGGTAGCTTTATAAATTACCAAATCCTTCGTTAGATGTCGCTGTCTGTATAGGTACTCGATTGCTACATCATCACACACATCATCAGCCTATGACAGCCCACTGCTGGACGTAGGCCTCTCCTATTAACTGTGCGTATAGACGCATTAGGAGGTAAATGCCCATAATCGCCACGCTGGGCAAGCGGATTGGCGATCGCAGTAATGTGTCCACTGTGATGACGCTGCTGCCCATCATCAATCAAATCAAAGAATGGTCAGTGACACTTCAATCCCTTAGTCGACTATTACGACTCCCGCGGGAAGAGTTGGGGTGGTGACAAATGTATTCTTACTGCCGTCACCACACGGCAACTTTTAAGCAACTTATTATAGATATCTGACGAAACCGGTCTCAATAAAGTTTTAAACAAAACGCTTTAAAAGGCTCCATTTGGCTTTGCCGCGTCCACAACAATTCTCTAACGCGAAGACAGGTTTATCCAAAAGTGTACAGCCGAGAGCAATTATGTGCACAATGAAAGTTTTCTAATTGAAACCTGTTGTGTTTACCCGTTTAATTGCCTGGACACGTAGTTTTATGGTAGAAAGCTGAGAACATCTAACGAGACGATTTAGATGAAATAGAACGACTAGATAGGCCTGATAATAGCGGTATGTCATACATATAGGTCTTTTGTTTTATGATATTCAGTAGGTTTTGAATCTGATTGGTGCGACAGTACGCACCATGAGATACACTTCCCAGTTTTACTAACAATAAAAATAAAAGAGGGACGGATAATAACTCGTGGCGACAAACATGTACATATATTATCTATGTGCTAAACCTACTAGAAACAAGATTCAGAGGTTTCATTCAATCGCAAAGAGAGTTTTAATAACAGACTTTAGTCACTTTTAAGTCTGATGGATTTCGGGGAGTTTCAACATTGGGAAATGTTTATGACTGCGGTCGAAACTCAGTGAAATCCAGCATAGCTCTGAAGTTTCTTCAGAACAGGCGCGGGTCCACGACTTCGTTCAGGGATGCATTGACCTTTGATATGATAGTATTTTATATTTAAAACAACACCTAGGCATACATAAGTCCTGTGTCAGGAGGGGGCAAGTGCCCCCATTGTTCCCCTGGATCCACGCCTGCTTCAGAAGCCTTCAGATCAAACTCACCAGTATATCCAGGCGGGCAATCACACTCATACGAATGCAGCGACGTCAGCCGGCAAGTAGCTCCATTCAGGCAAGGGGCCGAGTCACAAGCAGCCGGGACCCTGATCTCGCAGAGCGACGCGCTGAACCCCAACGGACAGTCGCAGGCGAAGGACGGTGGGCCTCCGCCGGCCCCTGGGCGGACTCGGCAGCTGCCGCCGTTCTGGCAGCGAGGACTGGACTCGCTGTGGCAAGGGTTCAGGTGCTGGCAGAACTCGCCGGCGTAGCGGGATGTGCAGCTGGAAAGAGAAAGGTTATGTTAGTAACTGGACGTTACTGACGGGCATATACTAGATAATCGCAATAGAATTGCATATGGCACTGGTCCCTCTAACGTAGGAGGGTGAATATCTGAGCGTTTCAACCGCCTAATTTTGGTGGCAGCTTTTTTTAGCCGAAGTTTCTAAACGTCTCAATGTTATACTTCAGCATTTGTATAAGGTACCGTGCCTCCTTCAAATGACAAAGTAGCACATTGTAACGAATAGAAACTTCGGCAAAAATGATGCCACAAAAATTAGGCCGTTGAAACGCTCAGATATTCACCCAGGAGTTTTTTCTTCGCGGAAGAGTGAATTCATTTAGAAACTATTAGTGACAGGGAATCTACATACGTGCCGTAAAACCATCCACCTATGTTCCTATTCCAATACTGTAACTATGCTCCGCAATTTTAACTCCTAACTAAGCATCAGCCCAAATCTCCTGTTTGGCCTTTTCAAGGTTTTTTTAAGGTTTAATAAGGAGTTTTGCTTTTGACCTATGAATAGCATGATTAGTATAAAGGTGCATTCAGACCAAACGAGCATTCGCTATTCTATCCCCCACTCTACGAAATTCAGTCGTTATACAAAACGTGATTCGTCGAAATTCGTTGATTTCGTAAAGTGGGGGATAGAATAGCAAATTCTCGTTTGGTCTGAATGCACCTTAACAATTACACCGAATTCGATTAGGTTTTGGACCATAGGTGGAAGCGTTTGGACTATAGGGTTTTACGGTATATGTTCGTTTCTAGGATGTCTACGAGCGTATTTCACAACACCTAAACCCAAGTCCATAAAAGCCTTTCTCAAAATTGTCGCAAAAAACTGTCAATTAGGCTCGTGGTCATATTTCAATAACGCTGCGCCATCGTGTCGCTACTATCTCAGTTATTTATGTGCGCCGGCGCACGACCGAGCCACCGTTCAAACCTGTATGACCTGCCATTGTCCTGGCTTTCTGGCCAGTTTGCCAATTAACTTCATGATCAGATGCTAATTACTGTAATTAGACGGAAATGGTTGGCTGATAACAAAAATCAGTAATACACAAATGCTCGATACGAAGTTCAAATTCTCATGCAGTACGATCGATGTTTTGCATCTCTGTTGCACTTGCAATACGTAAGTGTGATTTAAATTGATTGCAATGTATAGTCACAATACTAGAAAAGGCTTGAACTACAAGTTACTCATAGACGGCCGAGCGTAAGCAAGGCCGGATAGGGATACGAAGCCGGCAAACCCTTTTCACGATAAAGTATTAGTTACACAGTGCCCAGAAGCCGAATTTGTATTACAATGCTATTTTTCAGTAAATTTTCAAAACAAATAACGCAAATGCTCATGAACGCCGCAATCCGCAATCATTAAGACGTCATGCGCCATCTTTGGTTGTCAAAAGATTAAACAAATAGACCTGCTGAAATTCTCAAATTTCGGGAATTTGTCTCTGTCACACCAACAAAGGCATCATTAGGGTGACAGAGAAGAGAGAGAAATTTGCAAACTTTGGTGTTCACGGTAGCACGCTTAAATCTCCTTAAACAAACAGCGTAGGCCGCCAAGCGAAATGCAATAAGTCATAATATACTGTAATCACGCCCAAGATGCTAATGAAAACCCAGCAACCCACGTTTTATGGTAATTCTGACGTAAATAAAGTCAATACCATTTATCAGGTCCTGATACAGTGCAATACTTAATTATGCTGTTTTGCTTTAAGCGTTAACATTTGTTATGAAAGATCGATATAGAAACACCTGGTTAAAACTTTTTTTACAATTAAAAATCTAAAAAATAAATGCAGTTTCTTTGAGTTCTCAGAATAGCCTAGGGGCCTTTTGGAAGTTTCAGTAGGGTCGATATTTTTTTTAACTATACGTAACATGTATTATATCATAATCACGCCCTTTTAGAAGACTGTTTTGGTTCACCAACATAGCCTCCTGCCACCCAAAGGCCTATTAAAAGGTCTCCTCAATCAAATGAAATCCTATTCTATTTCCTGCATTATTAATTCAAAACTCACTACTCTCACTAGCAATTTTTACTGTCTGGGCGGCAGGAGGTTAAAACCTTAAACGTTTGAATTATTGATATGTATTAGTATTAACGTCAAAATATATCTGCGTACGTGTTTCCGATGAGTCAAAGACATCAAATGCTGCGGAAAGCCAGCCATATTTGTTCAAATATTTTTTTGGATTCTATTCTGACGATTGGTGTAGGTATGTATGACAATGCACGGAGGTACTGTCTACAAAAGATTTTACATTACATGGAGAATAAATTTGCAAATTCACACCCTACAGCCCCAACATCGGCTATTGAACCCTGGTATGCTAATTGGCGAGCTCCCAGAACCGAAACGTCATATCCGTCCATCACAGCCCCCACAAATACATCCTTTTGTTCCTACGCTCACATTACAAGGTGGAAGTCAGGGATAACGCGGGCTTCCAGAAACATGTGAACACTTTAACACCTTATGCCGTTGTAATAAGGATCAGAAGTGTAGACATGTGTTTGTTGTCCTGGCAGCCAGACCGGTCGGTGTGGGCGACGCGCTGCACCCACGCAAATATGTTGGGATACTGGGACTTCGAGTCTGGAGGGCTACCGCGAAATTCTAAAATCGAAATTCTAGCATCTGTCTCAGGCACTCCAACCAATGTGTCATTGGAGTGAAGAGATGACCCGACAGTATGCAGACTGAGCAAAATACTCTAGGGTTTTATAAACGGACACGACATTACGAGTATAAGGTCATTTTCCATAGCCGATTAGAACGAACAAGGCCCGCTATGCTCCGATTCGAATCAAAGTATCAACCTTAGATTGTTAGAGCGAGTTAGGACCAGTATGTCACCTGACTAGAGGTAGACCTAGGTCAGACGTAACTCTCAATTACTTCCAATCATCAAAAGTGCGTAAGTGGCCAATTCAGTTCTGAGAGCAGCTGTCCATTGGGAGTATGGCGTGTTATCTTCTCCGTTTTATCGTTTATAAGGTTCTTAAGGAGACGAGGGCTTAGTCGCCATCAGATGTATGGGAACGGCCAGGCCTCTCACAAATATCTTAGCAGGCTTCTAATACCATGACGTTGCCTGCTCGAATATATACTCCGAATCGGATCCGATACATTTTTATCTCAAAACAGGACTTCAGGACAACTCTTTACTCCCTTTTTCATAATCGTCACCTAACTTACGAGTAGTAAGCATTTGTTGTCCCATACGGTCTTATAGACCGAAAGTGACAAACAATACTTACCAGCTTGCTTATAAGGGTAAGTCTTTAGTTTTCTCGTTACCATCACCGAATACTAACGGAATCTTTTGCCACCAGACTCGTTTCTAGTACACAATTCAAAGCTCAACCAAGCAGACATTAGAAATTGGAAATTCGGACAAAGCTTACGAACTCAAGACTATAATTCTATTCAAATTCACACCCTTAAGGTCTGTCTTTAGCGGAAAGTCGTAAGAGCATTGTTCCTACGAAGGATATATATATCCCTTTTTAGAACTGGCGAAAAAGATACAGCGAGGAGATATAAACCTTGTAAGGTGAGGGCGTCGCACGCACGCTGTCACATATATCTGATAAACCTCGCTTCAGAAGAACAAGCCCTATTGCGAAAGCTTTAAATGTAATTTTCCAGAGTCGTTGCCCGTTTTTTTGGCCTCACAATAAACAATTGCGAATCTAGGGGTACCCTTAAGTTTTCACACGAATAAATTGTAATTTAGTTGGGAAAACTGAGCGGTTGAAGTGCTAAGCGCTAACCAGCGTTATCACGCGACTGGGTAAGCAGGTGGTTTTGTCACGCTACATGCTACAAGGCTGTCAGGCGAATGATAGAAACATATCGAATACCAAATTGTTATTAAAAGATTTGCTGGTACTTTTGGCCATATATTCTGCCTCTGTCGACTGTAGCTCTCATTTTGCCTAATCACTGTTTTCATGCCAAGTCGCTCCGTATTGTCGGCTCAACTTTTGGTAGATTCTGTTGTAATACCTCCTTTACTAATGTCACAAATCAATGAACATTTACGTTCTTGTTTTAATAGCCTGGAATTATCATTACTCTGTCATCTATCATTCCAAAAATAAACTATAAGGATACAAGTTCAGGGAATAAAATGAGTATAAAGAGATTTAAGGACACCTTTAGCTCAGATGGCTGTTTCGTAACAAACGTTTCTGATTGTGGCTGGCGAAAAGCATTTTCAAAAACCAATATTGAAGCGAATGGCGGTCTTCTTTCCTATCGGATAAGGGCCAATATCGCTAAGGAGTACAGTAAAATAAAAAAGTATCTCTCATAACTCCGGCTCAGGTAGTCGGACTTTTTTTAGCAATTAGCGAAAATTCCGCTCGCGTTCAGTTTATTTTGGCCCCAAAAGGTTTTTGATGACAATGAAATTGTCTCGGACTTTTGAGCGATTAATGGAAAGATAAAGGTTTAGGTTTTTGTGTACTTTAAATAAGAACCAGGAAATGTACTGAGCATTTTAACGAACATAACGGGTTCCGTAGCCTAATTGGTAGTGGCTTAATGGATTTTTAAAGGACATCCAGGTCCTGGGTTCAAATCCTAGTAAAGGATGTGTAATAATCACTGCTATTTTTATATTATTATTTGCTGCCAATCATCGATCTATCAACGAGTGGTCAGTGACACTTCAATCCCTTAGTCGACTCTTACGACACCCGCAGGAGGAGTTGGGGTAAAAAAACAAATGTATTCTTACTGCCGTCACCACAAGGCCGATTACAGATTAAAAGCTTCATCATCATCATCATCAGCCTATGATAGTCCACTGCTGAACGTAGGCCTCTCCTATTAACTATGCATAAACGCATTTGGAGGTAAATGCCCATAATCGCCACGCTGGGCAAGCGGATTGGCGATCGCAGTGCTGTGTCCACTATGATGACGCTGCTGCCCATCATCAATCTTTTATCAAATAGTAGTCAGTGACACTTCAATCCCTTAGTCGATTAAAAGCTTATTGAATGACAAATCCACTAGCGCAATTCATAAGAGTCCCAACAATTAGTAACTGCTCGGAAAAAGAGATAAAACAAAAGACGATCATAAAACAAGTCCGGTAGCGCGGGTGCACGCGCACCGCACATCGACGCCGAAATGACGTATGTGCCGGCGCAGCTAAGATGAGGCCCTACGTATCACGAACGAAGTATTGCTTCCCTGTCAAACTAACGTACGGATTCACGAGTGCGAGAATGAGGGAATACGTCGATCGTGGTTCGCGGTAACACCGAAGTTCGCAAATTTCGGGATTTTTCTCTTTTATATTAGAGTGTTACTCGTAATGACGATGACGCTTCCGTTGGAGTGTCAGAGACAAATCTCCGTCACATACGAACTTGCTTATATAGTACATTGTGCATCAAGGGAGGTAAGTACGGAATTACTAACGAGAGTGTTAGAAGCCCGACGCCCGTGATGCATACAATGTTTTCATCACACTTGCCGACAAAAAAATAAATCTTAAGACAAAATATTATTTTCACTTCTCATGCTCTTAAAATGTTATTTTAGTCCCTGCATATCGGGACTAAAACTCTTTATTAATCTCTAGGGACTAAAGTAAAAATTTTTTAATTGACGTTGGAAACCCGTAAACAGCCACACTCACGGTGTTCAAGAATAAAGGATAGTCGTCATTTTCAGTGTTTGTGTATGGACCACTTTTGTGCATGCCGTGTATACAACCTCTAAACTTTTTTTTAATTGACTTTGGAAACCCCTAAACAGCCATTTCTAGTGCTTATGATTTTTGAACGAACGATTATTGACATTGAAAATAACCTCAAAATGTCAATCATGCAAAAATATTAAGGAGAATAGATTTATTTTCTTGATATATATGTATATTTAATACTTGTTTAATATATGATTAAGATTGAATCCAATTTATTACTTATGTTTTAATAACCAATTAGCTTCAAAATAGTTATGTAGTTAGCTCCAATTCGTTGGCTAAATATGCAAGAATTTAAAGCGTCATATTTCGAAAAAGGAATACAGATTAAATTTAAAACGCGGAACGAATTTGATTGCTTATTTTTTGTGTTTTTGTCCATAAGTAATATTGTTCAAATCGTAGTTATATAATTTACGATGTCACGTCATGCGATGAAGAAGTATTAACGCCTTACTCCAGAATGAAGAAGAATGCAAAAGAGGTGGTGCAAAATCTTTTGCCGCCGAAATCTAGTGTAATATATTCAAAAGCGTATCAAACTTTTATGGATTGAAAAACTGGAAACTCGTGTCATAATGGCCTGTTTTAGTCCCTCGTTGAACAATCTACTATAAATGACGTACTGACATTTCTATTACTCCCTAGGGAATTTCACTTTTTTCTATTACTCCCACTATGCATGCAAGCAATATGCGCTTAAACAGCAAATGTGATGATGTGATGAAAAATATATTATAAGGGTGAATCTATTTTTTTTATCCGTTATTGCCATGGTGACGGTCACCTGAGCCACGCTGGTACCAAAATTAGGCTATTTAATTTATGCAAACATGCATGTAGTCCATGTCTGTAGGTAGCGCATTAAGGAAAGGGCTTATTAACACCAGAAAAAGCATGTTTGCATAGTTTTTATTCAATTTTGCTTACTAATTTAATACGACTTACATCATATTAGTACCAAACTAGCTCACCCTTACCGATAATTTGTTAATAGGGTTTGATATCTAATAAGAAAACTTACCCTGCGGCCCTACCGCGAAAAACGAAATAAGAATATTTCGAGGATTTTTCTCTGTTACTCTAATGACGCCTTCGTTTCAGTGACAGAGAAAATCCTCAAAATTTACGAATTTCGATTTTCGCGGTAGTAAGCGAGCTCTAAATATACCTTACCTCCGCCAAACCTTAGCACATTTCCGTAGGAACATTCTATCAAAATAACATTTCGTTACAAAAATGTCGCTTTTCAATACAAAGCCCTTGACGCTTACGTCGTTTCGGAATCAACTCCTGCGCAGCGCGTCCACAATAAATATCTTCAGTGCACAGCAACTATTTTAGTCTTAGCCTTTTGTATGCAAATTTATATTTGATTTATTATGTAGCTCCTGTGTTTCTTTTTATTATAACCTGTTATGGGTAAACAAAGGAATGGATATAGTTTATATAAAAGTAGGTACATAAAAGAAATATGTTTAAATGGAACTCATAGCCTCGTAAGATCCATCCTATTTTTAGGACAAGTGAAGTAATAACCCAGTGTCCTAAAAAAAGGACATTTTATTTTTAATCTTGGAACCTACAAAATAAAATTCATATTTCTTTGAAAAATATGGCGTCATGAGCCGTTGTGAGTAAATTTTGCTGTCCTAAAAATAGGACGTTGGGCCTTACGAGGATAATACGGCTATTGGTCGGATAGGCATAAGGTAGCCCGACTTACTGTAATATAAAGTATTATACTGTCTTTTACCTCTACGTACTTTACGATTTATCAGACACATAAAGTACGCTAAATACTTTATATCGAACTTAATTCAACACTTAAGTAACAAAAAAAATCTTCTATTACTGATGAATACTGTATTTTTTCTGTGTGTACTTTTTTTTTTCTCTTTAAACAGACATTTAGGGTGAAGACACATATACGTATCAGCATGCGTAAGCATTTTGTCTAATGAAATTGGCCGCTTAGTATGAAACGTAAGCATGCGTACGCGTGCGGAAAGCTGGACGCGTCCCATACTAAACTGACATTTTCTTTAGACAAAATGCGTACGCATGCTGATAAATGTATCTTCACCCTTACTGTATATCTCAAAAGAAAATCTGGCAACCCTGGATACGCTGTAAATCTGCGCGCGTCGATAAACTCCCTAATTGACGTTATAAAAGGTATAAACTTGGAAAAATAATGTGCGGAGATAAGGCAAAATGTTATGGGAATTGCAGATGACAGGTGCTCTATTCGGGTTCGAAGTCATTTCTGAGCGTTTTACAAAACAGTATAGTACCCGGAGATGAAATTTGTTCATCGGTCTTTGGAAAGAGACAAATAATATTGTATAAACGTCACATATGTTATATTCTGTTTGGTTTGGTGTTTTTAAAAATGTAAACAATCTCGCAGTATCTTTTTATTGAAAAAATCATATAAAAATCCAAACTAGGTAGTTAATGAATCAAAAACAATGTTTCAATAAAAAGATACTGCAAGATTTTTTACCTTTTTTTAAAGACCAAACCAAACAGAGTATAGAGGGGGACAACGCTCTATAAAGCCGAGTGTCTTTCCAGAGAGCGATGTGCCAACTTTATCGCCGAGTACCTACTGTACTGACAGACATTGTCAAACAAATCTTTAGATTCATTTTACTCCGATCATACGTAAAAATATACAATTTATTTGCTGAGTTTGCACTTGAAAATTATTGCCGCAAGTTTTTAAAAGCAACATTTATAATTAAATAACATTAGTAAGAATATAAAAGGCAGTTTCTTTTTATTTTGTCCATTTTCATACGTCTGTATTTATGGATAAACTTCTTATTATTTCTACTCAGAATCACGAGCTCTTTCGACCCCGAAAGGAAGAAGATATTTCCCAAAATATCCATGCATTTTCCGGATATACTCCTTTGTTACCTACCGCCATACAAAGTGTATGGAAAATAGTAACAAAATCCATGGGACAAACGGAAGACCTGGGTCGCGTTTTATAAAGTTACAAATTTGCTTGTTGCCCCGTTAAGTATAATAAGTGCGTGCGTTAGAGAGGCAAACAGCGAATTTGTAAAATGAAACTTTATAAAACGCGACCCAGCACCCCTCGCAAAACTTGCAGGTGTAAACCCAGCTTTAGACGACAAAATTGCACGCTATCTAGTCACCGTCTAAACGGGGCTTTAGCTTTGCATAAGCTCGCGATGACGAAAACAAAAAACGGTCTAGTTCATAGATCCGGATCTGCGATTGGGCGACACCGGGGAGGGGCGTGGCCGGTGGAGGGGTGACACAGATCACTTATACTGGATACTTAAAACACGACACAAGATTAGCGTAGAACATATCCGAAAAAAAATACAAGGCGTAATATGACACAGGAGAAAGTAAAAACTATTGCTGATCCGCTAAGGGCAAATTCAGTAGGTGGCTTATACAGAAAAAAATGCTAATAAAATCTAAAATTATAGAAGACTTCTAGTTTATTTCATTATGACCCCTTTAAACACTAAATAGGTCAATCCCTTTTTTTAAGTCACTATATCACAGTTTAATAGCATTAAAATTTACAAAACTAACGTTTTCGACAGTTATGTAGCCCTTCCAAGATGGGAATCACGACAGTAGAGCGTGCAGGATACTTTCTTCTAGCAAACTACGCAACTGGTGTACTGGTCATGTGATAATAACAGCAACAAAAAAAAGTGGTTGACTCAAATTCTAAAATACATAAACACATTTTAGTGTCCAGGATGCTTAGCCAAGTTGCCAATCGCTAACGCTTACTAGCGTATCGTAGTTTTCCCTCTCTGTCACTCTTTCATATTAGTGCGACAAAGCCAGTTGCCTGTCGTTTACGATTGACGATTAAGCGTTAGCGATTGGCAATTTTTCTGAGCATCCTGGACACTAAAATGTGTTTCTGTATTTTAGAATTTGAGTCAACCACTTTTTTATTGCTGATGTTATTACCACGTGACTACTGGCGTGATTCCCACCTTGGAAGGGCCACATAACTGTCAAAAACATTAAAGTTTTGTAAATTTTAATGCTATTATACTGTGATATAGTAACAGAACATGGGTCTAGTATGCGGAGTCGGGAAGTGATCACCGACGCAAGCGCAGCGTATGTGTAACACGTCACTGGCAGACGGATCACGGTTGACCTTTTGACCCGACATCGTGTCATGTCAACAAAAAGCTGTCATTACACGTCAAATAATGGTTTTTATAGGTTTATTTTTTCGAAACACAATCGATTGGCCGCTGAAAATCGAATAGGTACAGATCCTAAAATTGAATAGGTCCCGTATTTTAGGACACCCGGGTGCTTAGCCAAGTTGCCAATCGCTAGCGCTTCATCGTTAATCGCAGCTAACTGTCTTTGTCGCACTAATATGAAAGAGTGACAGAGAGGGAAAACTACGATACGCTACTAAGCGCTAGCGCTTGGCAACTTGGCTAAGCATCCCGGTATATTATAAAATGTATAAATATCATGGAAAGTTCTGACCTAAAATCAGCTAGTCGCACGGTAACTTCAATTAAAAAGGTAAGCTGTGATATTAATAAAATTATACAATATTTAATAAAATCAGGAACTAGAAGATGAATTGACTTAGTTTAGGATCTTTAGTCTCGTATAAATGAGTCTTAGATAAAAAAATACTAAAGAAAGTACAGTCGGCGAGAAAATCTAACATCACTAATTAAATGTTTGATAAAAACTTATCAAATAATATTACCTACAGTGCCACACAACAAATATGTATTTATACGTATACCATTAACAGGTTTTATTGCATACACAACCAATTTGGTTAATTTTATAGCGGTCATTCAAATTTATTGAAGGCCTAATTTTAGGCCTAAAACAGCAACATTCGAACTTATGACGTCATAGTAAGGTTTAATGATTCGTTGGTACTTTACCATTTTTACATAGTTAAACCATAATACAAGTGGTGTCCTAATTGGCTGTTATAATACTTATCCCCTTATTCATAAAAGTCAAGAAAAAATCACAAATTATCACCACTGGGGAGGGGTGGTCATTGGATAAATCACGTGTAATGTTTTTGTTACTCTCTGCTGAACAGCATTATAGCTAGTAAAAAAAATCATCTACCTTGAAGGCCTTGAACTGAGTTTTAAAACTTCGCGTGCACTGCGCGGACATTTACCTACCCAGCAGCCCGCAGTTAGCAAATAAAATTTACCCCATCATGTCCCCTGTCATATTGGCTTATCCTGAAAATGTCATCAAATATCATCATGGGGGTTGGGGGGTCTAAAATAGGCCAAAATCGTATGACGTGATTAATAGACAAGCCAGTCAATGTAATCGTCAATCGTAAACGAAAGGCAGCTAACTGTCTTTGACGCACTAATATGAAAGAGTGACAGAGAGGGAAACCTACGATACGTTACCAAGCGTTAGCGATTGGCAACTTGGCTACTAAATACTGGTACTTCCCACGAAACTTATGACTCATATGACTTGTTAAAAGACATATTACTTTACAATAGTTGGTAGTTAGAACCTTTTGTTAAGTGTTGAGGTCATTGAACTTAGCTTTTTGTTCCATCATCTGTGTATGACATTACAACTATTTACATAGGATATTTTTTGCGCAACACATTACTGTATCATCGACATAAAGTAGCAAGTATGAGGCTTAAGTGAGATAACGGAGTTTCATCGTTAGTAACACCAAGCCTACGTTGTCTATTTTAAATGCTCTCCGATTTTATAACGTTTTGTTAATAATCACCAAATAAAAAAAATCAAAACCGACTTTAACAGAACTCACCAAGATCCCAGACCACGGCTTGGTGCCAACGGGACCATTTCAATGTTATCCGCGTTTGATTAAAAAAAATGTAAATCGGTTTATGATTCTCGGACATATAGTTACTTTATGTATAAAAAAAAGATATTCAGTCGAATTGAGAACTGAATAGCGTTGAAAATGTCGGAAAAAATCAAATTTTTTTTGGGAATGTATGAAAATTTATGTTTTTCGGATTTTTACAGAATCAATGTCACTATCACTGTCGCTCCTTGGCACCTATTTCAATTGACTTTTCCTCGGTGACATCGCGTTCTCCTGGCATAAAAGTGAAAATTAGACCTAATTCGGTAACGGTATTAAAATAAAAGAAACAGGATTCAAAAAAAATCAACGCTAGAACTGAAGCCGAAAAAACAGCCGAATAGAGAACCTCAACACGCAAACGCGTTCGATATTCAAACGTTTCAGTTCAAACAGCGTTCGAATGTCAAACTCGGATCGAATCGTAACGGATCCATCGGTTTAGGCGTCGGCCGTGTTTCCTCGTCGGTGGGAAAGGCATGGTCGCCTCGAGCGAAACGCGACCGCTGCGGGCGCCCACTACCCGTACCACTGGAGCCCTACCGCGAACTTCGAAATACGTAAATTTCGAGGATTTGTGTCTCTCACTCTAATGACGCTTATGTTGGAACGACAGAGAAAAATCCTCGAAATTTACGGATTTCGATTTTCGCGGTAGTAGGCCAGGCCCCTATCCTATACCACAAAACTTTACAATTCTACAAAATTGTCAACTTTTTGTATGGGAATTTATACAATTTTGTAGAATTGTACGCTTGTTAAGTTTTGTGGTATAGCCCACTGGTTAGAAATAGTGGAAGGAAATTGTAGAATTTAGTTTGCTTAAGGGTCAATCACTTTTTATGTCACTCGTTGCCATGGTTGCGTTGTCCTGTTAAAGCCCAGTTGAATAGTATTCAAATTAATAATACTTTGAAGTTTTCAGGCAGCTATTACATCCCATTTACAGTAGGAGGTGTTTTGCAAGATTAGCTTAGCTTTAGTAGTCAACTGATGTCAGAAAAACACAGTTTCCTTAACGGAAGGAGCTCGTGTTTCTGAGATATCTTGATACATCTTGAGACATCTTACACAAATTTGTCTAGCCCCACGGTAAGCTCAATTAAGGCTTGTGTTGTGGATCCAAGCGACGATACATAATATGTAATAGATACTTACATATAGATACCTAAATACACACACAGACATGACCAAGGAGCAAATATTTGTGACAAATAAATACACAAATAATCCCCTTACCAGGATTCGAAAACCTTCGTAGGCAGAGTCACTACCAACTAGGCTTCAGAGGCTAACCAAATAAAGGTACAAGTACAAACAGGCCCCGTAGTAAGATTTTATAGAGCCAGCAGCTACAATTGGCAGGGCGTGCCGCATTACTATCAATACGTATACTGTGCGCAGGCGATTCAGCCCTAATCATACCGTGGTGAGGAAAGCAGTGGAACGTTGACAACGGGCAAATTGCATACTATAGTACAGATCCGTTAGATACGTTTCTTTTAGTAGCGAAAAGTGTTGTTTAAGCCGAGTGTCCCACTACGTTTTTCTAATGAAAATGATATGGAAGGTCCATGTTTTTAAACACGGCCAATTACGTACATTTGTTACCACCCCAACTCCTCCTGTGGGCTCGACTAAGGGATTGAAGTGTCACTCCATTATTTGATAAAAGATTGATGATGGGCAGCAGCGTCATCATAGTAGACACATTACTGCGATCGCCTCATCGCTTGCCCAGCTTGATTATGGGCATTTACCTCCTAATGCGTCTATACGCATAGTTAATAGGAGAGGCCTACGTCCAGCAGTAGACTATCATAGGCTGATGATGATGAATAGCAGAAATATCGTTCAAAAGTGGTAGCAATTCCATATCTAAATCTCTAGACCGACCTGCGGGTCAAGAATCAAGTTTATCTAATCTCCATTTTATCTCGTTGATCTGATATTCTGTATCTCTTGTATATTTATCACTATGATATCATAGATTAGCATACGCTCAAGGTATATTTAAATCAGTTCATAGGCAAGTAATAAATGGCGGTCGTAAAACAGAGTAGAAATTATAAAATGGCAATGTAGCGTTATTCCTTTCAAATCAAATGTGAAATAACTAGGGGTCGGAACTATGGGTACAAAACTTCGGTCGGTCAAATTCAAGGGCGTATGTGAAGTCCCAAACAAGTACTGGGCCAGCGTTGGGACCACAAAAACACGTTTTATGTCGAGTTGCGGAAAAAATTGACAGAACACAACAACTAAAATCTAAATCTAACTGAATAAATCCAATAAGAATATGAATCCAATCCAATATTGTTTCTCAATCAATATTACATCAGATGTGTCCATTAGACGCGAGTTTCATCTGATATCTGTAGCAAATTGGCCGATCTGTCCGTTGACCTCTTACGCATACAAGTTTACTGGATTAGCCAATATTATTTTTTATATCACGTCGGTGTCAAACAAGCATACGGCCCTGATGGAAAGCGGTCATCGTAGCATATGGATGCCAACTCCAGGGTGCTTAGACAAGTTACCAATCGCTAACGCTTAATCGTCCATCGTAAACGAAAGGCAGCTAACTGTCTTCGTCGCACTAATATGAAAGAGTGACAGAGGGAAAACTGCGATACGCTACTAAGCGTTAGCGATTGGCAACTTGGATAAGCATACAGGAGTCACATGCGCGTTATCGACCCATTGAGAACTTGTACACTCCTTTTTTGAAGAACCCCATATTGTAGTCCTTCGGGAAAACCTTTGCGTCAGGGGCGTAAGGAGCTTTCAAAAATATCTGAACACGCCTTTATGCCATTACGAAAGAGACGTGTTCAGATATTTTTGAGCGCTTCGGACGCTACGATATTTCTGATAGCGACTGTACAGCCAAACGCATGAAATTAACTGGACAGTAATTTATTCCAAGGTGATTCTATTATGAGCGCTAGTCTGACCAAAAATCAATTCAGCCTATTTAGAGAACAATACGTTTTTGAAGTTATTTTTAGAAAAAAAAACTACTCCAATGATTCACTGCGACAAGGTACCACGTCGCACGAGGTTTATTCAGATTTAGAACCTTACGACATAACCCGGCGTCGTGTTTCCCCGTTCATCAGTATTCAGTCCCGCGAGCCATGTTTACAATCTGAGACCCTGTTCTGAAGACCACGTCAAGAATGCAACCGTGCAAGCTAATGTACACCCTAACGTTAGGTAATACAGACTGTCATGTACGCAATTAGCTTATTGTGGGGATACCAGTAAATTATTAGAAATTTTGAATAAAGAAGATGCTTTGTTCGATTGCCAATGTATTCAGGATTTGTGTTCAGAAAATTCATCTATTAACATAAAGGTACTAATTGGTTCGAAGTAAAAACTGGTTAACCGTAAAACAATATATAAGATCGTACAGAATGTATATAAAAAGTGAATTTTAGTGAAATCCGGCTCGAAGGACCAGAAGTCCTACCGCTTAAATAAAAAAATAAAAAATTTGAGCATCTCTCTCTGTTGCTCTAATGACACCTTTGCTGGAGTGACAGAGATGAAACATACGATTTTCAAAGTTCGCAGTACGCTTAAAGGTACCGCGAGTTCCTTAAAATACGTAAGCTATTTTAA
Organism: Thaumatotibia leucotreta; assembly: GCA_025490895.1. Lineage (NCBI taxonomy): Eukaryota > Metazoa > Arthropoda > Insecta > Lepidoptera > Tortricidae > Thaumatotibia > Thaumatotibia leucotreta. The sequence continues at coordinate 47,001 of JALPQI010001464.1, forward strand.
GAGCACAAGCTAAGACAAATCGCTGTTAAAATTTAAACGGCTATGATATTTATAAGCGACCTTGCATTTTGAACTCGTATTAATCGTAGTCAAATAAAGCAAAAACGTTTCGAAAGTGATGCCCGAGGCCAGAGCTTATGAACTGGCGCCATCAGTTTAACGAGGACTTTGTATCTATCCCGCTCATACTCGCATATTGGTACTTTGGTACAAGGGAGAGGCATAGAATGTAAAAATTAAAATCACAGAGGCAGGTCATGGTAAGCACTGGCACTGCTATAAAAGGCTATGGCCGAGCTACTTTACTCGCCTCTTTTATGACCTATAATCCTTTTGAAAATGGTCAGAGTGTCCACCAAGTCCACCAACCACGATTGACGTGTCTCGCTCTCGCACTTAAATTCGTACGTAAGTGTGAGGGAGGCGATAGATTAATCGTTTGCGGTCATTAGGAGTCTCAAAGTTGTTTCGTAAAACTAAATAACTTTTTGATTGTGACTATATATACAATGCATTCAACTCCGGCTAAGATGACACAAGGTCTGTGATCAAAAAAAGCATAGCGCATATCAAGTTATTCGTTATATTTCAGTGGCCTAGAAATACAAACATTAATCTATTTAACCCTACTAGGTGTAACACAGTTTTTTTTGGCTTTTTCAAGTGGGTATCTGACAATATAACAGAAATATAAAAAAAAAATCCTGCAGCAACATTTTTTGCATTTAGGGTTATCTGGGTAAAACGATCACATTTTTATGCATTTAGGGTTATCTGGGTTAATGACACAAGCGTTGTGTCGTCGTCATATTAAGAGTACTATATTTAGCTACACATGGCACTAGCACAGGAGTTTTCAATGAGAGTTTCGGTCGGTACAGTATTAGCTCTTAGTGGAACTGTTAAAGATTTTAAAGAACGTTTTTGACACAGCTGTTGTTTCGCCGGTAAAGAAGTACTAATTTCGGACACACATGCGTGTTGATTGCCAAAGGAGTTCGATGAAATTTCAGTCAGCATATGTGTTAAATAGGATAGGATTGACTACACTTCCTTACAGATTATCTGTGATACTGATGTTTTTCAGCTGAGAAACTAAACGATATCGTCTCTATACTTACCTAAACTCAGCAATCAAATTTATAGAAATGTTGCCTTTCTGGCCCTCTGAATACGGGTGTTTTTTCCATCAAATATGTTGCAGATAGGTCGAGCGATATGATCACTGCGTTTGCGCGGCGCGTTGAAGAGCGCAGTCATATCCAATTAGTTAGCACCGCGCATGCGTCGATTGCATCTATTGGCCGATTCAAGCCAGACGTCAGTCGAGTAACCAGTATTATTATATCAACACCTATGAAATTGGCGTTTTGTGTATCCTGTGAGATACTAGAAAACAAAAAAAAATGTAACAAACCTAAAAACTTCAACTATCTCATAATCACGCACTTTACAACTTAAAGCCTCAAACCTTCAGTTCACATAATATCTATTAGTATTAGCGTAATATAAATGTACGGGCGTGTTGCACGATGTGTCAAAGAAAATAAATTCTATTGAAAGTCAGCCATTATTGTTAAACATTTTTTTTTTTCGGATACTATCTCATATATCATAGCAAGTTTATTTGCCATACTTACAAAAAAAAAACAGTTTTCTCATAAACACCCTGATTTGTTTAAGGAGGAAATGTATGGAACACAATATTTACCGCAGTTCGGGTATCGGTCCCATAATAAACATTCGTCACTATGACCTCAGAAAAACCCTGTAAAATTTGACCAGCGAAAAAATTCAGTGTCAGGTGACTGTATAAGATGTGGCAACTAGCAACCCTATTGCCTTAACCAATTAGCACTATCGACAATCTGACTCACATTTTGCAATTCATTGACCGCTCGCTCACATTTCACTGATTGAATCATCAAAGACACCCACCCTGTTAGCGAATCCACATTCACACACAATTGGTAAAGAGAGACGGTCTTTTATCTTATTCAGTCACTTTATAAGTGTGAGAAAGAGAGGCCATTCGCCCAACTATTTACTACATGTAAAAGAATTGTAAATATATAAAACACAGTCTTATTGACCACTCCCCAATAATAATCAAGAAGATCCTTTAGCGTCGTGAATAATATTACAACCATTCCATATTTGAATTTTATTCACAACTTGAACAGAACTAAAATAAATTACCTTCTAATTTCAGCTTTATGGTGTTCTAATAAGATGAACTATCGATTAAGCTTAGGGTGGTGCACGTGTATGCAACTTGATATAGTTGTTGTGGAGATCTCAAATTCTCAATGAATCTTTTGTCTCTTTGTATACCTTATCGATTCATCTATAGGGGTTAAAATTACATACATATTCATATAAATTTGTTGTTTATGTCGAATAAACTATAAACTACGCGATATATAGTATATTAGATCGTATTAAATGTTTACTTATAGACAATTTGATAGAGTTAATTAAATGTGAGGTAAGTTACTTTTGGATTTGTCTATTATGTATTTTAATTTTGTGACATTTATGGTTTGATGCTTAAAATAAGCTCGTTATTAAAGTACATATTTAAAGTAAGGATAAATTTACAAAATAATTAAATGTGTGAATTGGTTGCCTGATTACGCTTTCTATTTCTAAACAATGTATATTAAAAGATAATGTCAACATTAGAATTATGTATCCTACACATATACATTAAATAGCACCTTTCCTTCAATTAAACACTGACCTCCGCGGAGGTACTCCATTTACACCTCCCATACGCAAAAGTTTATAAAACTCAAGTCAAAATACTAACAGGATAGCCGTTTGATTATGTCTCTAGTCTACTCCATTTTAATTTAACGCGACAAAGTCAAAAGACAAAAGTTGTAAGTGAGACGAGTCGTTGTAGCAGGATGGCCGAGTTGTTGCCGCGAGGGTATGCGCGCGCGCCGCTCCGTTCCCACGCGTTCACGCACACAGGCGCACGATTGCGCGTGTGTGTGCGCGGTTTAGTTGCGCGGGGCATAGAGTAGATAGCGGTGCAGAGTTTATTAATGGTTTAAATAAGTTTCTGTCCAAAATGTAATTTTTACAGCTTTACTTTGTACTTGTATTGCTATTACAGGTCAAACCCTAGTTGATAGTGTATTTTAACTTATCATGTAACTTCCGTCGGACGCAAAGGGTTGTTGACCTTGCAATAACAATATTTCGGTTTTTGCGTGAAAAGCTGATTTGACAACTTATAAGTAATTATCTATTCTTTTTATATTCTGTATAATAACAATGTCTTAAAGCAGTAATATAATTTTAGTAGTGATTGACATAACTAAAGATCAAAGAGCTCTGGCGACTTCCTCGCACAACGCATCAGCATTAAGATACAGCGCCATCATCTATTGTACAATGCCACAAGAGCCCATCTTAGATATAGGTTAGGTAGATTTACGTTTATATATATAATATTTACAAAAAAAAGGAACATTGCATTTTAGCCGAATTTACAAGATTATTTCACAATTAAGAGAGCTTCCAATACTTTTATATAAGCCGAAACCGGGACACGCAATTCTCTTTACACTACCAAGTCTTTCATTGGCCCTTATCTCGTCCGAATAAGGCTTACATTGTTTAAAAATAGTTACAAACGTTTTGCCATTCTGTCTCCCTGATCTGTGTCAACCGCAAGCCAGCATCCGCCGTCCCATTCAGTGAGACATGAACTGATTTCGATACCAAGGTGACGTTGGCGACACACGGAACAAAACGCCATTATCCTACCACGTCTGCATGGAACTTACGTCGTTCTGGTCGTAGGATAGCTTCACGGAATCAATAATACATGACAAATGTAAAAAGCGGTTATTTTAAGTGTCGTTTTGGCAGTAAGCTAGGGTTAGACGATTTGTGTACACCTATACTAGCAAATAAAAGGAAGGAGCACGCCATACAAAATTGCCTTTAAAACTGACCTGGATGCTTAGCCAAGTTGCCAATCGCTAACGCTTAGTAGCGTATCGTAGTTTTCCTTCTCTGTCACTCTTTCATATTAGTGCGACAAAGACAGTTAGCTGCCTTTAGTTTACGATTGACGATTAAGCGTTAGCGATTGGCAACTTGTCTAAGCACCCTGAAATGTTAACAAGTGTCAACCCCTCTTCAAATCATCAAGCAGAGAGGGAAAACTACGGTACGCTACTAAGTGTTAGCGATTGGTAAGTGGCAACTTGGCTAAGCATCCAGGGGTACCTCCATTGCCAAACACTCCCGTTGTTTTACTATCATAACTCCAATCATTTATTAGAAAAATGTCGGCAAGTCGGCATAACTTGGAAAAGCACATACAGTGAATAGAATTCAGCCAAATTATCTACCGTTATTTAACAAACCTTGACTTTACCGCCTATCGATCTGTCAAATGATAAAGAGATCTTGATGCTATCTCCCTCTGCGATTCTTTAACGGCGTTGCGCTTTTTGAAAATCGAAGCTCATGAACGCAGTGACCTTAATGGCTTGCAAGTTGCATCTCTTTTTCGCGTAATGAGTAAATTGAGAAAGCGCTTGACCACCGATGATGGCTTGTTTATTAAAAAAAACTTGTCATCGATAATATAATCTATGGGCAACCAGCCAGTCTGTAGAAACAGGAGTAAAATTCAAAATATGTAGGCGAATTTATGTAGAAAATTAGTTTGCTAGTTAGTTGATCTGGCGATTGACAGCAAATCGCAGCTATGGGCTACGCGAGAAGGCCGTGAGTTATTGTCAAACAAGCTAGAAGTCGAAAAAAAAAAAGAAGACAAATAAGGCTGACTTTCTATGGAAAGTCAGCCATATTTGTCACCTTTTTTTTAAACGCTATGGCGTTTGACGTTTTTGACACATATCGTGCAACATTGCAGATATATTTTAGACATATTGTTTAAAGTCCATTCATCCTTAGTTGTCTTATCTAGTAAACAACTTTCTAACCTAAAAGTACACGTTTTCTGTTGTAAACTGCCATATTTGCCTATACCAAAATACCTGAGTCCGTATTTGTGCTGTCCGTCCGTAGTGATTAGTAAATTACTTAATTTTTAATCAAGGATAACAAAGGTAAACAAAACAGCAGTTTACTAGATAAGGCAACTAAGGATCAATGGACCGTATTTATCAACTATGTAGTAGAGAGGTAGAGACCAGCAGAAAATCGCGCCAAAGTACCTATTATCGAAATCTCCAATTACGCTTTCATTAGAGCGACCGAGACAGATGCGAAATTCACGAGATATTCCATTTTAGCAACCTCCTATGTCAGTATTGATTCAGAGATACGAGCTTTATTTTAAGTAGTTGTTACTAGTGAGTTTAGGTTGTCAGCCGACGACAATCATAATCTTCTCTTAGCGGTTCTTCTTGGGTCAGTTTTAATTTTGTGTAACTAATACCATTCAAAAGAGTTAGTTGCTATTCCAATTTGAATAAAGAATCATTTGACTTAGACTTTAAATATAGTTTGTTTGTAAAGAGAAGGCTCGTGTTATGTACAGGCGTGCCTTTCTGTTAGATGCCTTCAGATTCCGCACACTAACATCATTAGGCCCACGGAATAGTAAAAGTTCGAGTGTTAAACACACCATACTTATTCTAATACAGTATTAATTCGAGATATCTAAGTAATTTGGTATTCACGATATCCTACGGAGAGCCGTGGGTTGAATTTTGATGCACTCTGGGATTTGGTGAACTGAGAGATGCGTGGTACAAGGTATAAACGTTTTGTCATGACTGGCTCACTTATTATAGTTATTATTAGTATCATCATCATATCCGATAGAAGTCCACTGTGGAACATAGGCCTTCCACAAAGATTGGCACAATGACCGGTCCTGTGCCACCCGCATCCAGCGGACTCCTGCGACCTTCACAGGTCATCAGTGCACCTTGTGGGGGGCCTACCCACAGTATTATTAGTATAAAGGGATCAAACTACTCAGGCTCTATTTCACCAAGTTTTTATTCGAAGAATAATGCTTACTCTCGGATAGTAATTGGACACTAGTATCTGAGGATAAGCGTTAAGTATTCTTCGTTTGGTGAAATCAAGCCTTAGAAAACGAAGCTTTTCTATGACAACATTTTCGTATTTCTATCCCCTGGAAACTAACCCCCTAATTCATAAACGTCTAACTTAACAAGCCGCTAAGTGTTGTTTGTCCCTTACACTCTTATACACATATTGATAAAACCGAAAGGGATAAACAATAGTTCGCGGCTTGTAAAGTTAAGAGACGTACATAAATAAGGTGGTACGCGTTCCGCGCCGCTTTCATTTTCTCTCTCGCCATGCCCATGGCAAATTTTCCTTCAACAGCCTCTCAACACCGTCCCCAAATGACGGTGCAACGACCGTCCCACCTTTGTGGGATGCGACCCGGCCACAGCTGCAGTAGCGGAAACGCAGGAGCAGCCACACATACTCCAGGAGGACTATCGTTTGTATATTCAGTTCGCACCGCTTTCCGCTAAACGCCTTACCTTGGACGGAACCCGCGAGGCGTTAATACGGAGCCAACGACCGATTACCCGCCGTCTGAACACGGCAAGTATTAATAAGAAAACTGAAATGGACGCCATCTTACGCTTTTAGGGTATCGTTGGCGGACGGGGTCACCGAGAAAATAAAAATTGTATAAGCATTTTTCGGGAATATACGGACGGACACTACATAAGACGTGAATATGAAAAATGTAGATTTCAGTGATGATCTCGAACTAACTCCTAATTCACTCATAAAAAAAAAATATATACTACATATACCAAAGAAAAAATACCGAAGTTTATAAACGCCGGAGGGCTCACGATATACTAGAATGCAGAAAGCTTGCCCCTTGGGAGTATGATGCAAGTGCAAATAAATACAAATACAAATAATTTATTCGTGGCCACAAGCATGACAAGACAAAATAAAAACAAACAAATTCAGTATTTAATATTGTACCACGATATACATATATTATATTATGCCTAGCCTAGAGCTAGCATTTTTTCTTTGGTACATGACATCAAGATTTGTTTACATAGTAGTGTTAATTACTACTTAACAAATATAATTCATAAAATATTTAATAAAATAATTTGTATTTTTCCACTAATATGTGTATTAACTACCTACACCGGTAGGTGTTGAGATTTTTCCTACAGGTTTTTCGAACCATGTCCGTTTCTAAAAATGTAATCCGTTCTCGCGCTTACTTTGCAAAAAATAAAGTAGTGTACATCGACTAAGTATATAATGTGTCTGGAAAAGAATATACAGACGCTATAAGTATGTACAAGTAAGTTTCCCATGAGTTTGATAGGTAAAAAGTTAACGTATGATTCAACACCTTAAAAGCCATGAGGGATGTACAATTGTACATGTTTGGCTTCTCAACACTTGGCCATTACCCGCCACTCGACTAAAAAAGCACGAATTTAAATAAACATCATCGGATACCGATTCAACTTCATCACAGTGTTTACTTAGTAACACTCCGTTCGAAAAAATCGATTTTAAACGCACGCCCACCCACCAATCGATACTAAGTCTTATTTTGAATTGAGAACGAGTCAGTTTACGTTTACAAAAAAAATAATCACGGATGTATATGCGTTGACAATTTCAAATGAACCGTACTAAGTGTAGTTAAGGTTGAAATTGAAGTTTAGTAGCCTTGTTTGAATTTCGAACAATGACATCCGCTGCAGTGTCAACTAGTGATGTGCCGTCGGGTAATTTCACACTTTCCGTAATTCTCATTGGAGAACTTTACCGTAAATTACCGAGAATTACGGTAACTTTCTCCCATACTATTTTTTTTCTATGCAATTTGCATATGAATATTTTGTCTGCATCGTATTTTATATTACTTTATGTGGTACATTTAAGTATCATAATGCTATTTTACTAATGACAGGGTTTTATAAGTGATTTTGACGTTCAAGCAGGTAAAATAGGTATAAACCCCTTACTTGACCCGTAAGCGGTAAGCGGCTTTACCAAAGGTTTTCTTATCGGTAGCTGAGTATTCAATTACCTAGAATTTAAAATAGGCAATTGTGATACCCTTTTCTAAGAATTATCTGGGAATAGGGTGTACATTTTAATGGCAATTATAATGCTGAATTCAGTCAGTTCATCTTGAAGCGACGTGCTGTCAACACAACTGTTAGTGATATTTCAACAATGAGGCCAAGAGTAAAGTGCTAGAGTATTTTAGGCAAAGTACTGAAAATGATCCTGTTTCTGTTCAGGATCAAAAGCTTGTATGTATGAAAGCAAAAACAATTTTCGGCTAGAAATGCCGCAAATTAAGAATTAAAATTCCCATACAAATTTATGAAAATAAAAAAAAAATCGATTCTATTCCTATCCAATAATCCTATCCTAGTACCAATAATTTAAAAGAGACAACTTACTGCAAAAAAAATTAAAGAAAACTGTTTTCCTACATTTAGTATGGGAAAAAAGTGAAATTTAATTTTGATTGATATTACTGTTTATTCATGTTGCTAATAATGTTTTCATACAGTTTTGACTTGATGACTTCCAGCCTCCCGAACAAGCTGGATTCCGAAAAGGCTATAGTACCATAGACCACATAGATACGCTGCGGCAAATTATACAGAAGACCGAGGAGTATAACTTGCCATTATGCTTAGCGTTTGTGGACTATGAGAAAACTTTCGATTCGGTAGAAATATGGGCAGTGCTTGAGTCTCTTCAGCGATGCCACATTGACTATTGGTACATCGAAGTGTTGAAGTGTTTGAATAGCAACGCCACAATGTTGGTCCGAGTACAGGAGCAGACTACGAAGACAATTCCGTTGCAAAGAGGCGTAAGGCAGGGCGACGGTATATCTCCGAAACTGTTTACTGCAATGTAAGATGCCTTTAAGCTCCTGGAATTTCGTAGTCATGGCAGAGTCGATGGAGGAACTCTGCAAAATACTCGATGACCTTAACCGAGTTTCTCAACGGGTGGGCTTGAAAATGAACATGGACAAGACGAAAGTTCTGTCAAATGCCAATGTTATGCCCACCCCGGTTTTTGTGGAAAATTCGGTTCTCGAAGTTGTTGACTCTTACATCTACCTAGGACAAGTAGTCCAATTAGGTAGGCCCAACTTCCAGAAAGAGGTCAACCGCCGAATCCAACTCGGTTGGGCAGCGTTCAGGAAACTACGCGATGTCTTTTCGTCCGACATACCTCAGTGCCTTAAGACGAAAGTCTACAATCAGTGTGTGTTACCAGTCATGACTTACAGCGCCGAAACGTGGTCCTTCACCATCGGCCTCATCTCTAAACTCAAAGTCGCTCAACGAGCTATGGAGAGGGCTATGCTCGGAGTTTCTCTGCATGATCGAATCAGAAATGACGAGATCTGTAGGCGAACTAAAGTTACTGACTGACATAGCCCTCCGAATTAGCAAGCGGAAGTGGCAATGGGCAAGCCACATTGCACGCAGAGCGAAAAGTGCTCGAGTGGAGACCACGGCTAGGCAAACGCAGCGTAGGACGTCCACCTACAAGATGGACAGACGACTTTACCGTATGCAGGTCGCATCTAATCGGTACATGTGGAGGTCCAGAGGGGAGGCTTATGTTCAGCAGTGGACGTCTTATGGCCAAGATGATGATGATGATACAATTTTATTGTCATTTAGCATGGGAGGAAAAAATTGCGTGACAGACATTATAATTAAAGTTTCCCTTATTTTCCATAGTAAATGTATAAAAACCATTTAATTATAACGTTTTTTTATTGTCCTTGTTATTTTTTTATGTAACTAATTATTTAAGAAACTTGTAAGATATAATTTCACGGTAAGTATTCTGTTTCTTAATGATTTCGTGGAATTTAATTATTTTATTTATACGAAAAACGCTATTTTTAATTTTATTTTACGTATACATATGCCGCAAGCATTATTATGAACCATTATTGCCCATTTTATCAAAATGTTTAATTTATATAACAAAAAAATACCATTTTACGTTGTAAAAATTCTCTGGAGAAAATTCGCGGAGAACGTTCTCCGTAATTTACGCCGGTAATTTACCGTAATTTTGGTAATAAACTAGTTCCACTAGTCACATGTTTATGTAATTTTCAGGTCAGATTATTATTACTAAATTAAGTACTATTCTGGAAAAAAAATATGAAAAAAGTAATAACTTAAAACACTTTCTCCATAATTACCCGCCCGGAGAACTTTACCGAGAATGTTACCCGATAGTTCTCTTTGTTCTCGTAATTTACGGTAACGGCACATCACTAGTGTCAACTGAGAATTTTGGTACAAACGAAAACACGATACTGTGGGACGGAACGAAAAGGAAGATGTGATGCAATTCAAATTTGGAATGTCTGAGATAAGTTGGGTACTTTATGGTGCAAGTTTCGAGTATTGAAATTAAGCGGTTTGAGCAAAGTGGAGTAAAAAGAACCTCCAAATATGGGATGGCAAAGACAAGCAAATATAGACTGAATCTTTCATACAAAGGCGCGTGCCTTGTAAGATTCCTTAGACTCAAATAATTATTACAAGTACCTATATGGCGAAGTACGGTTGGCTACAATGGCCTTTATGTCTTCATTTTGCAGTTATATCCCTCTGTCAACATTATTTGTTTTGAAATTACAGTTTATGATATGTACAATGTACATAAGCAGGCAGTCGCGTGATGTGCAGAGAGTGCTGCCCTCCTAAGCATAAACGCAGCAACTAGTATAAAAATGTCAATCAATAATTGTTTGTTTTATTCATCTGCAAATTATGTTTGTGGATAAATTACTCAAAGCAAACTATGAAAGAAAAAATCACACAAGGTTGTCAAGTCAATTGACTTTTGCTTTAATGTGAAACATTTTATTTTAATCAGCAGAAACGTGTCTTGAAACTCTTTGGGCACCTAACACAAGTGTAGTTCTATTTGACAGTGACATTGACGAGTCTATCTCGCGCGCGGCATACCGTCGCGACACTGTTGTGCTAGACGTGCAGACGTGTGATTGTCTGTCTCTATTTTCGAGGGTTCCTTCTGATGATTGAGGTTACTAAGAAACAATTTATCCCATGGTAAGTTAAATACGAGGGCTTTGTTTGTTCCAACGTGTTATTAAACCACGCCCAGGGTCAGAGAACTTGAGAATTGGTGAAGGCATTTCGAAAGTACAATGTGCCTGAAACGAATTATACAGGCAAGATTATAAGTCTCATATTTCACTTTGACGCATGTATCATACAAGATATAAATAAGAAATAATCCAAAAATCGGCTTCTCTATTCATGTGTCATTTTGTGACCATACATAAATTGAAATTGTAGGTTGTTGATTTGTGCCCTAAAAGCTGATTATTATTTTTGTCAGATTTGTCGCTCACCGTTTAACACGCACTAAAGAGCAGTGTATAGTGCCATTAGATAGTTTTACCAATACATAATCGAAATTTTAGTCTGGCAAAGCAAGTTGTCAATAAAAAAGGCAGCAAATAAAACTAAATCACTTTGCGCATATATTTTTAAATATGCCGCTTCTAAAGGCAAGGGGTTTGCTTGCCCTATTAACGGTAATATATATACCTAATAAAATCCAATTACAAAAAATCTTAGCAGTAAAAATAAAAATTTGGCAACCCGGGCATGAACCCTGAGCTAACCATCGATTAGAATGCATCTCGCAAACCATCCACATCGTTCCCCAGATTGACTGGACCACAAGTGCGTCCCTCACCAAACGGCGTATACGCACATACCGCGGCATCGAGAACCAATCTCAATCTCGTCCACGCGGCAACGCGTAAAGTTGACGATTGGTTGGAGAGATAAAACGACATCCGCCTCGATGTAAAAGATCAGTTTGCGCATAAGTTACAATTAGTCTGCGGGCTGGACAGTTGGCTGCAAATTGTGGGCTGAGTGTACTTTAGGCTTTCCTTTCAGTTGTCGCGATTGACGTATTATTAGTACTCTTCGTTCGAATTGAATGTTAATTAGACAGGTAACTATAAATAAATTTGTAATTCCGTGAAACGGGATTTTGGTGTCCGCTTTACCGCAGTTTGTTGTTTTAGTTTAGATCTACGTTTAACTATGTATACTTCATTTCAAATACCATGGCCCCTTAAAACTTCTAAGTGGCATCGGGCCACGGTATTTGAAATGGAGTATAACAGCCCCCATTTAAATTACATCGTGTCTAAAGCATCGGATTTACATATCTATATAAGCTGGACGCATTAGCAGGTAATGCCAATAATCGCCACACTAGGCAAGCGGGTTGGCGTTGGCGATCGTAGTAGTGTGTCTACTCTGATGACGCTGCTGCCCCTCAACAATCTTCAATAACTAAATTGATCAGATTGATCAGTGAGACTTCAATCCCTTAGTCGACTCTAGCGACGCCCAAGGGAAGAGCTGGAGTGGTGACAAAATGTATTACTGCCCTCACCACACGGCCAACTTACAGTCTTTCAGTCAAGCAATTGGAAGTATTAGAACCCTAGGCCGTTCAGTAACCATATTAAACTGACGACATAAAGCACATAGATCTTTTAACCTCGTAAGGCACATTCTATTTGTAGGAGAAGTGAAATAATAACCCAGTGTCCTAAAAAAATGACATTATTTTTAATTTTGGGACAAAATAAAATTCATATATCTTTGAATAATATGACGTCATGGGCAGTTATGAGTAAATTTTGTTGTCCTAAAAATAGGACGTTGGACCTTACGAGGTTAAGGTCGGTCTGGGTTTACAGCGAGCGAATGCTCATTCTATTCCCACTCTACGAAATTCGTTCGTTACACAAAACGTGATTCGTCGAATATCGTTTTTGTAGAGTGGGGGATAGAATGAGCATTCGCTCGTTCGGTGTTAACTAGTAATGGGTCGTTCCCAGTCATTTCCCAATCTTACTATTGGGAAAGTTTCCATTTGGGAATATTCCCCATACTGTGTTGGGTAAGTTACCGGGATCTAGGTTTACTTACATCCAACGGGCGAATGCTCATTCTATTACCACTCTACGAAATTCGTTCGTTACACAAAACGTAATTCGTCGAATTTCGTTGATTTTGAAGAGTGGGGGATAGAATGAGCAATCGCTCGTTCGGTGTAAACCCACCTTTACCAGCTGTCACTGTGGCATGGTTCTATGGAGAATTGGTTGAGTACACAGTACACTCAATCTATTGATAAAATGGTGGTTAAGGTAATTCATCGAATATCGTTGATTTTGTAGAGTGGGGAATAGAATGAGCAATCGCTCGTTCGGTGTAAACCCACCTTTACCAGTTGTCACTGTGGCATGGTTCTATGGAGAATTGGTTGAGTGTACATAGCAGTGAATCCTGGTCATAATCTCCGATCAGTTGGTTCGTGCGTGGATAAAGCGTGTCTCGCTTGGCCGACCCCGTCCCATGGGTTTTTGTTCGTCACGTCGTGGCTATCACAAAAACCAATAGAAATTATACTGTTTGCTTCTGAGTACAATGATGTTGGAAAACGGCCCGTATTTAAAGTTGGAACGCAATCGCGTGATTCATCAGAACTGCCGTAGTCATCAAAACTATTGTTGCAATACTTTTACAAAACTTGGCGAGTAAGCGAAAAATAGCAATTAGTTTCAAGAATTACATATCCACACACCAGAATATTGGATGTTAGGGATAACGATAAGCCATAAAAATTAAATATATACGTAATTTGGAAGATTGTCTAAAAAAAATATTATAAGACATTGTGCCTTATTATACCTATTTTAAATTTTCGTTATTATCTTGTTTTTTTTTTGTCTGTCCCTAAGAAACTTTACGGAATAGCCTATGGTCCAATCGGTCTAAACATTTCGATACAAATAAATTATTCTGATAATTACATTCAAAACTAAGCATATATTATGGCGGAATATCGCACGACGCCCAGTAGTAACTGAAACGGAGCTTAATACTTTAATATCAAAATTATCTCGGCGTTTTTCGGAGTCATTGTACTGGTAACAAAATAACTGCGTTGATTTTTTTCCTAAATAAACTATTCAAATGACCACAATGATTTTTTTCCTAAATAAACTATTCAAATGGTCCCAATGAGCACAAAATATTGGAACCTGAATCTATACATTCGGATACACCAATAGCGGTCGATGTACCCACAATGCAATTTATTGTTAAGACATCTTTGGTTAGTTTGCAAAAGCCTAAGACTACTGCAAAAATTGCATCTGTCTCCATTATTCTATCGGAGACGTAGTTGTAGTGACAGAGAATGATATACAAAATTGACGACATTATTTCATTCATTCATGACACTCCGTTCACGGAATCAAATTAGCAACCAATAAAAATAAAATTAAATCTACATAGATTCTGTTATTGTGGTTTTGTATAAAATAATGATGTTAATAACAATGTATTTACTTGTTTAAACTATTGACATTATATTGCATTTGAACACATTGAAGATTCGAAAATAATAGCGGTCGCTCACCCAAACAACACAAAGTTACCCTTGCTGGTGACGAAGAGTTGAACTAACATCGACACCTACAAATTTAAATGGTATCCTTAGCATGCTACGCCAGTTCTAACTGCAATTACAATATTGTTTTATGACAAACTTACTAAACAAGGCGGTCAAACATATAACTAATATTTTCCAGTTTTATTTTGCAAACATTGAAAGATTATAGCGGCGTCAGCGACAGCAACAGTATGTTGGCAGTAGCATATGTAAATTGAATTGATGATCGAATGACGAAATTGGAGGCCAAAGGTCAGAGAGAGATGACATGATAGCTGTTGGATATCTGATAGATGAATTAGCGTTGTACAATTTTATTATCCATGCAGTGTGGCAAAAAATATTTGTACTTCAGAATTTATTTTAGGCTGTTTAGTTATTTGTACCTTTATTTATTGAAACCATAAAAAAAAGTCAAGTTGGGTATAAAACTGTACGAAATGGCATGACTTTTTACCTGCCATAATTAATAAATGTTCGCTTCCGATTTCTTTCGTTTAACAATATTGTCGATGTTGCTAATCATCTGTAATCGAACCGCACAGTTAGGCCTTTTCGATTTTAGTGAATTTCAGAAACAATTGCAAGCGAATAGGTCATGTTTTGTTTCAAAGTCCATTCAACTTTATTAATGGTTTTGGATCCGATTGGACACCGAGCTCACTAGAAAATATCTTCTTAATTAAAGAACCGAACTAAATATAAGTTGTATAAAGTTCATTTTGGCAAAGCTTTGTAATTGGTAAGCCACGCGATTTCTCTTCTCTTCATTTATTATAATGGACAATGTGTGTATCATTAATATTTGGACCATTCGACCATTGCCGTGCCGCAAGTACCTACCAAATTGAAGAGGTAACAACCAATTGGGACCCTCTCTAGAATCATGTCAAAATGACAAATAGTAAGAGATTACTTGCAATTTCTTTTATAGAATTTCTTTGACAAAGTTTCCGAATTGCCTAGTTGACTACATATAGGTATATATGCGCAGTTGTTATTATTATTGCATCTCCGTATTTAGGTAAGACTCTTTGCAATAATTTTCTAAGTTAAAACAATATTATTGTCCGTGTATAAAACGGCAGTAAGAATACATTTATCACCAACCCGTCTCTTTCCGTGGGTGTCGTAAGAGTCGATGGATTCGGTTTGAAGTGTCACTGACTATTCGTTGATAGAAGATTTAAGACCAAGTCATATCGGATACGTGTGCATCACGTGCGCATACGCAAGTGACTTGCATGCAGGTTGTAGTGTATGTAAATGCTTATTTTATACCAAACCGCTTGCGTGGCGTGCACGCGCGCGTAACATGATGCGGTGTGCCATCTACTATGACATTCCCTACGTTACAACGCGCACGCCACGTGCGCACACGCATCTAGTGTGGCTCAGCCTTTATGGGCGGCGTCATCAACATTATAGTGGACACACTCCTGCGATCGCCAATCTGCTTGTCCAGCGTGGCGGTTATGAGTACTTCTAATGCGGTGTAATGTAAATAAAATGAAAAATATCACTGGCTGAAAGTAGGTTTAAAAGACATGCATACGTATAAAAAACATGTCCTGACACCTGCCATAACAATGATTGTCTTAAGAACTTTCTGAGACAAAAGTAAAACAGCATTGATAAAACATAATTAGATCTAGCGTTTGAATCATAGTCTAGTTTTGATTGTAGTGTCAAAATTGCACCCAAAAAATCGTATGCGCCTTAAACGCTAGGTACAGTCAAAGACAGAATAAGGTGTACACAAAAATGTTCAAAAATATATCCCAGTGCACTATAATTCTGTGTAATAAGAACGTCGTAACATATTTATAAGCGGATTCTTTTCGATACTTATTTTTGCACTTAGCTGTACCCTGAACCATCCAAAATAGGTAGACATAATATAGTTTTGGTAGGAAAACACTTCATGTACATAACTGCTCTGTATTCACAAATAAGTCAAGTCGAATTACACAAAATCTATTTATGAATAAGCAACGTCCTTCGAGCACGACTTTTGATAGAATGTCAACATAGGCCGCGTTTCCGCTAAAACTTCAACTGAAGGACTTGTATCCATGGCCCCGAAAGAAATAAAAAAAAAACCTTCTAAAGCTTAAGGCGCTAATACACAAGTTTTAAGGAGTTACGACACCGAATTCGACAATTTGTGTCCATTCGTGCTGATTAAATTCAAATTAACAATGAATAACCTATGAGCCATGAAACATTAGTGATCAACTACAAATCATTAACATGGTCGTTACGTCGAGCGACGTACTAAGTGCCCAACTCTGACCTCCTGATCTCGAAACAAATCAAGCTCTTTTCAGCGATCCGTCAAAAACAAATGTTCTCTCCGTTGCACTTGAGAACTGGTATATACGTGTGACAGGGAGGTAACTCATCGAACGTGATTTGCTGCAGGACTTCAGATTCCTAAGGACGTAAGTGCATATTACGATTGTTTGAAACACGCTGCGATTCACCAAGCACTTACGTCATTATCTTAAGCAGACACGTATGCTTTAGAAAGGACTAGCATTATAAACTGTAACACATCTTAAGTTTTCGCATACAGAGTTCTCTTTTTAACATTAAGGGACATGCATCGTTTTACCTAAGCAGTTTGTCAGAATGAATTTAGTGAAATAAAGGCGTATGTGAATATAATTATTTTTCGCTTGCGTCCATATTCTTTAGAAGACGGGAAACGAGTTTCGTGAGTATACCGCCCATTATTTCATTAGTTTCATATTTAGTCGAACGTGGTCGCTTGGGAGGGCAATGGTTGCACAGTTAACGTGTTATTATTTTTGCACATTGCAATTGAATTTAAACTATATTAATAGTATAGTAGTCTATGTTAATAGTTTCGATTATAATATAAAGTGAAATAACGGTAAAGTTCCACGAATTTCACTCACAAAACGCGACAAATTGCTGAAATATTATTGTTCTAATAAAATATTAATTAATTCATATTTTAAAGACAATCGGGTCTTAATCGCGTAAACTTACGTTTAATTATATCCTGACGGTTAAAGAGTGTCTAGAAGTAGTTCGAAAGAGGCTAGCTGACAATGGGATAGTGAATTCTGTCATGGTTTTGCTCCGGAATTGTTTAGAAGGAAGCTACTTTTTATATCGAGGGGGGCATTATCTCCAGATCGACGGAGTTGCTATGGGTAGCCCTGTGGCACCGGTTTTAGCAAATATCTGGATGGAGCATTTCGAGGCCAGCATAGGTCTGCAACCATGGGCAGTGAAATTATGGAAGCGATATGTCGATGATGTCTTCTGCGTTATGAGAGGTGGCAAGCATGAAGTTGAGCAATTACTCCAGTATCTCAATTCCATTCATACTAAAGTCAGATTCACATATGAATTGGAATCGGAGCGCAGTTTGCCTTTTCTGGACGTAAAGGTGATAGGTCGAGATGATGGTTCTTTGGCGCACACTGTCTATAGGAAGCCCACACACACAGACAGGTATTTGAACGCTCTGTCTCACCACCACCCCCGGCAGCTTCAGTCCGTGGTTAATTCTCTGAAGAACAGAGCACATGACCTTTGTGACCCTGAATTTCTAGAAATTGAGATGTCGCACGTTCAGGAGGTTCTGAAGAGAAATGGCTACATAATGAACAGACGGCAACCCAGACGAACACCGAGGAAGAAACATCCAGATGTTGCAAGGCGACCAGCATTTTTGCCTTATGTCAGGGGTGTAACGGACAAAATAGGTACGCTTTTGAATAAGTATTCAATACCAACCGTTTACATGCCGTTATCAAAGGTGGCAGGGCATCTAAGGTCGCCTAAGGATGTTTTACCTTACCACACACCGGGCGTTTATAAAATCGATTGTAGCTGTGGTAGTTCCTATATTGGGGAAACCAAACGCACCATAGCGGAAAGGGTCAAGGAACATATCACGGCTGTTAAAAAGCGTCAAACAAATAAGTCTGCTGTGGCCGAGCATTTGTTGGAGTCCGGACCTAACCACTGGATTGAGCTCCATAACCCGAAAGTCCTCTCAACCGAGCGTATACATCATAGCCGAAAAGTACGTGAAGCTATTGAAATTAAGAAACATCGGAATTTTAATCAAAATGAGGGGCAAGGAATCTCATCCGCGTGGAATCCCGTGATTTACAAATGTAAGCGTGGTGAAACATCCATTTTAAAGCCATTGGATGTTGTTAGTGTTGTGTGTAGGCCTAGTGACAACCCTAGCCTAGAAGTGAATAATCAAGATCAAGTGCGGGTAGTTCGAAAAACCCGCGCAGTCGAAGGTGTTGATACATTCTCTCGCCAGTCTGCCTGCGACCACGGGTGTAACGTCATGCCCGAAACGTCAGGATATAATTAAACGTAAGTTTACGCGATTAAGACCCGTTTGTCTTTAAAATATGAGTGATAATCGTGAAAGTTTAAATCAATATATTAATTAATTATTTATAAATCAATGTAATTGTCTTTTTTATTCATCCATTACCTATAACGTGGCCAAAAAGTAACATTCCCGTTGCCAGTGTGATTTTCAGAAATCAGTTATGAATGTTATGATTTCAAAAGTATATGTATAGTAGTACTAAACTAAGTAATAGGTAATAGTAGTACCTAGCACGGAGTATCTAACGTTACGTGATTTAAAAACTAACCCAACCCTTCTGAAACTTCCTGAAACCATTTAGGGGCCTATTCTCAGTCCCACAACCTTAGGTAACGAGAAAGCATTTGGTGCATTCCACGAAAAAGTCCACCGTACGAACACGGTTTTTCTCAAAATTGTGGGTTTTTCGAAGTTCTCTTTCGTGACTAGAGGAGTCAAAAAATACTCAAAAATATATGTGATAACGAATAACTCTGAAGAAAACTCAAATGATCGAAATATACACGCGTTTGTACGGGACAACTCATGGAATTCTTCATTTACTGGTCACCGTCACTTCCATGATTTCATATAGGTTACTCTTCAGGATATAAACAGGCGGGTTCATTTCATAGTACAATTAATTTCATTGGTCACTATTGCAGTGTACGAAACACGTATGACTAACCCCATTACGGCTAAGATAGTTTAGACGTGCCTCATATCGAGATACGCGCATATGCTCTTAACATGGTACAATATCATATCTGACACTAATGTTTAGAACTAGAGTTCAAGTTCCTTTGGAAATGGTAGGATGCTAAGTGAACTTTTAATCATATAGCCATAAGGCCGTATATCCCCTGGCTGGGATTATCTATTTTTTATAAATTCGTCGTGTTTTTTATTACTCACATTGTCATCAAGATGTTGTGATATAAATGTATGACAAAAGTAAGCTACGTTTTATGGTCGTGTACTAAGAAACAATTGTAGTTGCTACATTTTTTACACACATAAATTTCGTTAAGGCATTTTAAGGTAATGTATCTTGTTACAAAGCCTTACACACTTTTATATTATGTCTAGCAATTATGTACGACGACGATATTCAACCTTTTATTTCTCTTTACGTATTCGTTACTACATTCAAAGATAGTCATCGGACAGATCTGAATCTGCGAGTCCTTTCAAATCAGGCGAAGTCGCCATTTTGACAGATGAATCGATACAGATAACAACAGTCAATAAGGTCGTAAGTAAACATACCGCCTTATTACAACCATTAAGTTTCCGCTAGACGTCTGGGTTTCAGTTCGCGGTGAATGGCAAAGGGTTTTACTTAGCAACACTGAATAAATAAATACTATTACAGATCCCAAACATGGCGATGGACCTCATTATTACGAGATAGACCAGTTTAAGGCGTAATTGACGCTTTTGTGAGAGTTTCCTAGCTTATAGCGGAAAGTGTTAAAACTGTATGAAAAAGGGGGTAAATTAAAGGCTTTGTGTGTCAGTCAGTATGTCAGTTAAATGGGCTAAGAGTTTATGTATTGTTTGAAATCAGGTTTATTATTAATACGATTACGATAAGCTGCGAAATGTGTTAACGATACAAGTGCCTGGGACATTTCTTCAGACTTTCAGACATGTTAGTATTGTTTCCGAGTTTGAGTTTTTTTTTTCACCTAATAGAGCAGTTTATAGAATATAGATTTTTTCTACCAAATTTTACAAAATAGCTCCTCTAAATCCATGTTGTCACGAAAGAGCTACAGTTGTTTTCCATACATTGTCGTGTGGATGTGAATTTGAGATCGGCATCTAGGCTAGTCAGACAATCTCGTCTCATCGAGATCGCTTCTCCGCTTGTTATTGTATTACTCAACCTTAGCGATTCATTAGGCCAGTTAATTGAATGAATGAACGGTGAATGGGTGACCGAGTTCGCTGTGCGACAACATGGCCGACATTCGGTCAAGTTATATAGTATGCATATAAAATACCATTTTCATCTGGATATAATCTAGTGAATGCTATGTTAGTGTGTAGATACTAATGTATGATGTTTACGGCCTGTTTCAGGAACTTCGGACCAATCCGCCGGGAAAAATATTACTTTCCTTTCCCCCAGCGTATAAAAGAAAAGAATAACTAAAATTTATCTGACAGATTTATTTTATTCGGATATGGTGAAAACCTTACTCTATAATTAGCCAAATTTAAACGACAGATAGTTGTTTCATTTGTCCATCGATTGATCGAACATTTGCCGCAAAGTACAGCTGTCATTTCACTAACAATTTTCTAGACGCTTCCTAAAGCCAAATTCTACTTATACAGCGCGTTCTAGACATAAATACGTAACTACACATACGTTATTTTTTAATCCAAGGGCCGGTTTCGGCCAGATCGATATATTAAAGGTAAAATAAAGACAAAAAGGCCTTAACAATAGGTCGTGGCATCCAGAAAAGGAGATGAGCCTGACCCTTTTTTGCCCGATTAGAGGGAAACGGGCAGACTATATATGACTAACCCCCTTATTCATTAAACGTCTGCTAACTTAACAAGCCGCTAATAATTGTTTGTCCCTTTCTTTCTTAACAATGTGTCCATAACAGCAAAACGGACAAACAATTATTAGAGGGTTACTATTTACTTTTTACCTAAGTTTATTTTCCATCTATTGAATTTAGAATATTTCAGTGAATTTTACATAAGGGACCTCTTTAATAAAATAGCTTCACGGAATATGAATGGTACCCCTTCTATCTTTGTATGTTATCAATGTAAGTTGTAGATATAAACGCAATTTTAAGTTATTGCATGAATATTTGAATCCGAAAGTAACGTTTAGTATTCATAGCAAAACGTAATAGTTAAAGTTGTAATACAGATTTTATCGACAATGAATATTTTATCTATACTCTGTCTTACAATGCATGACAGCAGAAAAAGACTATCAGTTCAAAAAATGTAGGCGCGAAGAGTTGGCCATAGAAAATTAGATTTCGCCGTTTTTTTTTACTGATTAGGATTGTTGGGAGTTTAAATCGAATTCTATAAACACTTTTTATGTAAATTGTAAAAAAATAAGTGCTGCCTGCATTTTTATCTCTTTAAATCCTTAAAATGCATGTTAACAGAAAATACAGTACACTTAAATGCACCGCAAACTGAATAAGAGACGGCTAACCGCCTTTATTACATTAGTATACCCAGTACTCGGCTATCCTATAGGTTATATAAGCCAGCGCGGCAGACCAGATTGTATCTCACAATTTATTGCATAAACTCACGGTTCAATACATTCGAGTTTATTATTATTCATTGGTTAGGTGTTGCCGGCAATCAACGCTCGAATCGGTTCCGTCTCAAACGATTAAAAATATGACGCATGCTGCATTGTCTGTGGTTTTATAACTGGCTGAATAAATTTCGAAATTGTAATCTCGGCCGTATTATAAATATAAAAATAATTGTTATTTATTTTATTACAGAGTGGTTTATTTTAATATTTTCAATCTCCGGTTAACAGAGGCTGACAGATAAATTTATTTTTGACAGATACCTGAGAAAAGGAGATCTTTTTTTTATATTTAGGGCTTGGATACTAGTCAAAAGGATAGCTCAAAGGCTCAGCCTGGCCATACAAAGGGGCAATGCGGCCAGTGTTCTTGGTACAATGCCAAGAACAACATTAGCCCTTAATAAGGCATCAGTCACACCTAAATTTCATTGGCTTTGACACTAATTAAATGACAGAATAAGTTTCAAAATGAGGTGGTAAATATATTACCATTGCCCTATTAAGGGTTAGGGCTTGTGGACGAGTAGGTAGGGAGTTAGTATTAGTTTTTTGTATAAAATTTGTATCTTTTTATTATAACTGTTATAAAGGATAGCTATAATTTTATTTAAGTATTGAAAAATATGAAAGTAGGTACATTTTGATTGTAAGACAAATTAATGCTTTGTTATACTGTATAACCAGTTCTTTGCCCATAGGGTAATTTTCGCTGGAAATTACCTGCAGATTATCTTTTATTACAATTTTGTCTCAAAAAACTAATCAACTCAAGTTGAAATGGGATTTTATATACTGATTATCTATAAAATTTAACGACTGCATAAATTTTACTACCTATCTCTCGCAATAGGTATATACAAATACATCTTATACATCTTACTATCAAGTTTTAATTAAAATAAGTAATGGATTACGTTTTACATTCTATAAAACCCTGATGCATTGTCGGAACTGTTCAAGTCACAAAATAAAATCGAAAAGGATAGAAGACACCACAATTTTAATAGGACATACGACGTTAAAGTTCGTGCATGGCAGCCATTGTTTCAAATTCGCGAAACCGGTTCCACAGATAGTACCACGAACACGCACGCACTACATTCCTATAGAATTATTCGACTCGCCTTTAGCTAAATTGACGGGGACTTTTTTTTTTAATGCTGGCTGGTTTGCGGAATCGCATGATTTGGCCGGCTGTAGAATTTCACTGCAGACTAAATCGCGAAGGATTTTAACCTTGTAATACTTACATCATCAGCCTATGATAGTCCACTGCTGGATGTAGGCCTCTCCTATTAACTATGCGTATAGACGCATTAAGAGGTAAATGCCCATAATCGCCACGCTGGGCAAGCGGATTGGCGATCGCGGTAATGTGTCCACTATGATGACGCTGTTGCCCATCATAAATCGTTATCAAAAATGGCCAGTGACACTTCAATCCCTTAGTCGACTCTTACGACACCCGCAGGAGGAGTTGGGGTGGTGACAAATGTATTCTTTCTGCCGTCACCACACGGCGTTTGTAATACTTGCAGCAAATATACTATTTCAACGAGATCGTCGCATTTGCAACGGAGATCACTTATTTCAAGTAAACAAACGTCAAGTGTCAACTAGATTATTTTTAATCTGTACCCGTTAGGTATAAAATAAAATAAAACCAAATATATCCTCATTTGCCAACCAGACAGTCCACATTCGATCTGCGCCCCATTTAACGACCAACAAGTCTTGCATCCGTTTTACGGCACTTAAGTGTTGGTAGTCACACGAAAAAGACGACTTTGGCCGCATAAAGTGCTTTAAAGTACAAGAGAATCCAAATTGCCCCTTGGAGTACTAAATCAGTGTCTTAAACGGGACGCGAACAGATTTATTCCGGAATACCTACCGCGCTCATATTTCGTTTTGTTGAATTAAAAACCTGTTTCACTAATTAGACCCATTTGTTTGTACTGTTCGTGAAATCTTGTACGGCAGCGTTTATGGTAGAATGACCGGAATGACAGATAAGAAAATCCTGGTTTTATACTTTTGTGATAGGATTGTTGAGAAAGAGAGCTTTCCTGGATTAGAATGTGTCTATAAACTATCTAATTTACTGTTATTTCACTGAAATTTGATGCTGAACGCCATACAAAACATTATGTCGAATAAAATTACGAGTACTTCCCTTTTCTACCATCACTGTTTTCTTTGCGCATAAGGGTGAAGACACATTAATCAGCATGCGTACGCATTTTGTCTATAGAAAATGTCAGTTTAGTACGAGACCGCGTCCAGCTTTCCGCACGCGTACGCATGCTTACACGTTTCATACTAAACGGCCAATTTTATTAGACAAAATGCGTACGAATTTTGATAAATGTGTCTTCATCCTAAATTTTTGTTCTGAAGTTTACATTTTCTAGCCAAACGGAACGGACAGGAGACAAAATAAGGAGTACACAAGAATGTTCAAAAATATGTCCCATTGCACTCCAATTCTGTGTAATAATAAGAGCGTCGTAACATATTTATGAATGGATTCTTTCGATACTTATTCTTGCACTAGACTGTATATTAATACATAGTAACTTTTATGTGCAATAGATGCTTGTTTTTGATCTTTATGCAATTGAATTAATTAAAATATCTGTACGAATAATATATTCCGAGAAGCAAATCTAATGTTAGTTTTTTTTACTGTACCTTCTCGTTTTCCCGCCTATTACTGATATGACAGCCGTAAGCATGGACGGAATGAAGTCAAATTTCGAAAATGGAACGTTCGTTTACTACGCAGCTAGCTCAAGTTAGTTTACGTGACGCACTTCTTACGGTACAGTATTGTTCATACATTAACTGTTACCTAAGAAGCACTTGATATTTTGTTCTCACGCCGGTAAGGAAGTGGCTGCCATTACATTTGGAACTAAGTCAAACATGCCACGGTCAAGTGCGAGTTGGTGTCGCGTTACAGGGTTCCGTGACTCGTGAAACGGTCACAATTTAAACAGTACAGCAAGACAGAAATTATACGAAACCTCATAAAATTATACAACAAAAAATACTCGTCGCCATTGGAATTGGAACATAATAGGATACATACGGCATATGATTGTTTTTTCCAATTATAGGTACAGTCGAAGACAAAATAAGGGGTATACAAAAACGTTCAAAAATATGTCCCAGTGCACTCTAATTCTGTGTAATAAGAACGTCGTAACATATTTATGAACGGATTCTTTCGATACTTATTTTTGCACTTGACTGTACAATCTGACAACTCTGGTCGTGAGAAAACTTTTGTAATCTAGAAATCTGGTCAACTTGGCAGTAAAAAAATCTATGGTTCTATGGTCTTATAAAAACTATAGTTTGGCTAGGGTTTTACTCGTTTGAGACACCGACAGAGAGAATCATACCGTCTCTTTTTAAACGGTTTTTATTAACTTCACCGCGTATCAACTGTCGTCGATGCTTCAAATCTTGTGATCGATTTTTCGACCACTTCTACTGCACCGAAATCAATAAAATTTGGAACTCTTATCAAGTCCCCATGACAATGCAATATTATAATATTTGTATCCTTGTATCCTCAAAGCCTGATGCTGCAGACCTACTGCTTACCTTAACCGAGAGTGTTAGACACGTGAAAATGAATGATGAATGTATAGCATGTTTGGCGTAATCAAATACTAACAGCCTGATCTCGACTTCCAACTCCTCACTCCTGATGCTGCAGTACTGCCCACAATAACCGCAAGGTTTGTCTTTTATCGATATTTTGATTTTAAAGAAGGTCTTTAGTACTTATTAAGTAGAAACATGCGAATTTAATACTAACGTCCAACTCCTCAAATCTGATACTCCAGTGTAACTGCCTGCCACAACCGCTAGGTTTAGCGATATATAGATTTTGAAGTACTGCTTTAGATATTTGGTAGAAACATACGGATTTAATTATAATCATCATCATCATATCAGCCGAAAGACATTCACTGGTGAATAAAGGTCTCCCCCAGAGATTGCCACAAGGACCGGCTCTGTGCCACCTTCACCAGGTCATGAGTCCACCTTGTGGGGGGCCTACCCACGCCGTGCCTTCCGGTACGTGACCGAGAACGTGAGACTCGAGAACCTTAACGCCATAACGTCCATCGGTTCCACCGACGAGCTCCGCCCACTTCAGTTTAGCGATTCGAAGAGCTATATCGGTTACTTTGGTTCTGCTACGGATGGTCTCATTTCTAATCCGATCTCGCAGAGAGACTCTTAGCATAGGCCTCTCCATTGCCCTTTGGGTGACTTTGAGCCTTCTTATGAGGCCCATTGTAAGCGACCACGGTTTAATACCGCATGTCATTAATGCGGCCCTCCGGCTGATAGACTCATAGGGTCACGGCTGATAAGGTGACAGCGTGAGTGGTTCGCGTAGGGCGGGCCGTCGGGACTGCGGCCCTCCAGCTGATAGAGTTACAGCGTGAGTGGATCGCGTAGGGCGAGCCGTCGGGCCTGCGGCTCTCCAGCTGATAGACTGACAGCGTGAGTGGATCGCGTAGGACGAGCCGTCGGGCCTGCGGCCGTCCAGCTGATAGGGTGACAGCGTGAGTGGTCCGCGCAGAGCGAGCCGTCGGGCCTGCGGCCCTCCAGCTGATAGAGTGACAGCGTGAGTGGTTCGCGTAGGGCGAGCCGTCGGGCCTGCGACCCTCCAGCTGATAGAGTGACAGCGTGAATGAATCGCGTAGGGCGAGCCGTCGGGCCTGCGGCCCTCCAGCTGATAGACTCACAGCGTGAGTGGTTTGCGTAGGGCGAACCGTCGGGCCTGCGGCCCTCCAGCTGATAGAGTGACAGCGTGAGTGAATCGCGTAGGGCGAGCCGTCAGGCCTGCGGCCCTCCAGCTGATAGAGTGACAGCGTGAATGGGTCGCGTAGGGCGAGCCGTCGGGTCTGCGGCCCTCCAGCTGATAGGGCGACAGCGTGAGTGATTCGCGTAGGGCGAGCCATCGGGCCTGCGGCCCTCCAGCTGATAGACTCACAGCGTGAGTAGTTTGCGTAGGGCGAACCGTCGGGCCAGCGGCCCTCCAGCTGATAGAGTGACAGCGTGAGTGAATCGCGTAGGGCGAGCCGTCAGGCCTGCGGCCCTCCAGCTGATAGAGTGACAGCTTGAGTGGGTCGCGTAGGGCGAGCCGTCGGGTCTGCGGCTCTCCCGCGGATAGGGTGACAGCGTGAGTGATTCGCGTAGGGCGAGCCGTCGGGCCTGCGGCCCTCCAGCTCATAGAGTGACAGCGTGAATGAATCGCGTAGGGCGAGCCGTCGGGCCTGCGGCCCTCCAGCTGATAGACTCACAGCGTGAGTGGTTTGCGTAGGGCGAACCGTCGGGCCTGCGGCCCTCCAGCTGATAGAGTGACAGCGTGAGTGAATCGCGTAGGGCGAGCCGTCAGGCCTGCGGCCCTCCAGCTGATAGAGTGACAGCGTGAGTGGGTCGCGTAGGGCGAGCCGTCGGGTCTGCGGCCCTCCAGCTGATAGGGCGACAGCGTGAGTGATTCGCGTAGGGCGAGCCATCGGGCCTGCGGCCCTCCAGCTGATAGACTCACAGCGTGAGTAGTTTGCGTAGGGCGACCCGTCGGGCCAGCGGCCCTCCAGCTGATAGAGTGACAGCGTGAGTGAATCGCGTAGGGCGAGCCGTCAGGCCTGCGGCCCTCCAGCTGATAGAGTGACAGCTTGAGTGGGTCGCGTAGGGCGAGCCGTCGGGTCTGCGGCTCTCCAGCTGATAGGGTGACAGCGTGAGTGATTCGCGTAGGGCGAGCCGTCGGGCCTGCGGCCCTCCAGCTCATAGAGTGACAGCGTGAGTGGGTCGCGTAGGGCAAGCCGTCGGGCCTGCGGCCCTCCAGCTGATAGGGTGACACCGTGAGTGATTCGCGTAGGGCGAGCCGTCGGGCCTGCGGCCCTCTGGCTGATAGACTGACAGCGTGAGTGGATCGCGTAGGGCGAGCCATTGGGCCTGCGGCTCTCCAGCTGATAGAGTGACAGCGTGAGTGGATCACGTAGGGCGAGCCGTCGGGCCTGCGGCCCTCCAGCTGATAGAGTGACAACGTGAGTGGTCCGCATAGGGCGAGCGGTCGGGCCTGCGGCCCTCCAGCTGATAGAGTGACAGCGTGAGTGGTTCGCGTAGGGAGTGCCGTTGGACCTGCAGTCATCCGGTTGATGAGACTGAGAGTATGAGTATACCCCTCGGATTCGCGTAGGACGTGCCGTCGGGCCTGCGGCCCTCCGGTTCATAGGCTGACAGCGCAGGTGGTTTGCGTATTAGGACGTTCACTCGGACCTGCGGTTCTCCAGTTGATAGACAGAGAGTGTGAGTATCTCGAATTCACCTAGTGCGTGCCATAGTGCCGTCGGACCTATGGCCCTCCGGTTGATAGATTGCATGGATTGACCCTTATGGCCCTCGGTTCGCGTCGGACTTTCCGTCAGACCTGCGGTCCTCCGGTTGGTCGACTGAGAGAATGAGTTTATATTTTATAGTCTCTAAATTCGACTTGTTTAATGTGTACAACATAAAAAATTTTACTTGATTTTCTCAATAAACCAAATTGATTGATATAATATATATTCCTTATTGTGAGATCTCTGTTATCTAAGGTACTTATTTTATGAATATCTCGTCCATTTGAGACACTTCGGGCATTCAAGCTTACAAGCTTTTTCGGGGATTCGCCTCCCATTACACGTAAAATAATGTCCATTACGTTTACATATGTGTCGTGATTCGTGATGAAAGCGCGAGAGTATAAACGCTACTTAGCATGTAGGTATAATTCTATTACATATTACAAACAATATCTCCGCCTACCTACTTATTCTAGATCTAGAATAAGTAGGTAACTATAGTATCGGAAATTAACTTAACAATTGCACTAAAAACTTGAAAATAAAATAAGTAAAAAAGTTTTAAGTTAAACGGTTTTTATTGCATCAAAAACTAGAAAATAAAAATAAAGTAGTTATAATTAACCGTAGATGCTACTTTCTGTAGATTACTCACGTGAAATTATTATCACTGTAGTCTTCCCAAGTCGGATGCTGAAAGCCACGTTTAGCCTCTATGTCAGTGGATTAAGCGTTACCTAATCGGAAACTTTTACCAAACTAAAATAAAATCGTGGGGCGTTATTATAAAGAAACATACAATACAAGTTCAAAATATGTAATTGTAGCTTTAATAATTTTGCATTTAATCATCCATCTGTTCCATCACTTCTACAGAGGTAAATAGCTTTTATCAAGGCCAGATCAAAACTTATTACACTATTGCTGTCTTGATTTCTATGTGTTCTTAAATAACTATAGTGACTTAATCACAATTCCGTACGCCCCACGTTTTTATTTCAGTTTGGTAAAAGTTTCCGATTAGGTAACGCTTAATCCACTGACATAGAGGCTAAACGTGGCTTTCAGCATCCGACTTGGGAAGACTACAGTGATAATAATTTCACGTGAGTAATCTACAGAAAGTAGCATCTACGGTTAATTATAACTACTTTATTTTTATTTTCTAGTTTTTGATGCAATAAAAACCGTTTAACTTAAAACTTTTTTACTTATTTTATTTTACTCTAATCTAATTGACTCAAAAACAGACATAAATAGAGATTTGTTGTATTGTTACAGCCAAAGTTAGTTTGGCCATTAACCAACACATGGCACCTACAATTTTTTAATTTGCTATCTTTTATAAGTACCAGTTTCATATGTATTGTCACTACTTACTGTTAACTACGAAAGTACACATTTCTGCTAACTTCTCATACCAACATTACAAAGCAACTGGTACGGAACTCCAAAAGTGGCGTTTTTTCTATCGGTGTAACAAGGTAGCTTATTAAACTAATGCATTTCTTTCCCCCGAATTATTATCCCATTTGTCTAATGGTATCAGAGTGCATGTCCTGACTAGAGATGACTGGTAAACATTGTCAGTAAATTAGGCGGCCATTTTGAAAAATTATTAAAAATAAATTTAAAATCCTTTTTATTGTTTATGCTACAGCTACAGACCTAGCCAAGATGCCATATTACAATTGTATGTTACGATAAGCGATAAGGAAAGTATGAGAATGACAGGTTCGAACGAAAAGTCAAGTGACCATTTCCGTACATTAGTATGGTCACGTGACTTATCGCTTATCGTATACATCTGGGCTAGGCCTCCTGGTTTACAAGGACCGATGGTAGTGTTGTTATAGCCTGATAAAACTATAAAAAAAAAAATTGTAGCAGTGGCTGTATGGCTTAACGCTTTTGCTTGTCCACTCACAAGGATTAAGGATTTAAAAAAGTTGAGAAAAGGATGTGGTAGACGCCAGACGCTTCGCTCCCACAATTTCACAGACGGATAGTTCAAAGTGCACCCCCAAATTGTCATACAATCCCATATGGGGTATGTTGTATAGAGGGTGCAATTATTTTTATTTTGTTATAGAAACACCCCTCTTACAGCGCGTGTCGAATTTGTGATTTGATCGATTCACTTTATAACGTTCTGGAGCGAAATTCGTTTGGAATAATGTACCTATGGAAAACATTTTGTAAATTTGTGACAGTACCTATCTATAGTCTGTCCCACAATTTCTGGTAGTAGAAAAACTATTGCTATATACATATAACTAGCGATCCGCCCCGGCTGCGCACGGGTGCTACACCTACATAAAATAAAAACCTTCCTCTTGAATTACTCTACCTATCAAAAAAAATCTCATCAAAATCCGTTGCGTAGTTTTAAAGATTTAAGCGTACAAAGGGACATAGGGACAGAAAAAGTGACTTTATTTTATACTATGTAGTGATGTAGTGATGAACTAAAGCAAGTTTTTAAGTGTGTTCACTTTTTTTTTACCGACGAAAGGTGTAGTTTTATTTCATCATTATGATTATAGTTTAGTGTTTCTGTCACAAAGCCCGTGTTTTATTCGTGGTAAGCCTTAAATTGCGCAAAGCTAAGTCGCAGAGCTTACTGTTCATTGCGGAATACTAATTTATAACTAAATCCTAGGTTTAGCCGTTTTAGGGCCATGTGAAAGTCTGTGTTAAGTCCTGAATACAATGCTCCATTTGTCTGTGCGTAAAATACGACGTGTTATAATATAATTTAGCGGGAGTTGGGACTAATTGATGAGTGCCTGCGAAGCGTTTGCTACAAGGTTCGAACCTCCGAACACAATGGGATGAATGATGATGAAATGGGATGAGACAAACAGGTAAATATTGGGTCAATCGTTATTTTAGCATTCAAATTATAATAAATTAGTACGTGCATCAAGGGAGGTAAGTACGAAATTACTAGCGAGAGTGTTAGAAGCCCGGGCTTTTAATGACTCGAGTTAGTATTCCGCTTACCGACCGTGATGCATACAATGTTTTTCATCACACTTGCGGACAGAAAAATAAGTTTTAAGACAAAATGAAGTACTGACATTTCTATTACTCCCTAGACAATTTCACTTTTCTATTACTCCCAAGCAGCAAGCAATGGCGCGCTTAGACAGCAAGTGTGATGAAAAATTCATTATTGCAAAAAAAATGTTCACAGTTTAGGCCTTAAAATCAAAATAGAAATCCCGATCGAGATAATTTGGTTACGAAGGTTACAAAAACAAACTGTATGGTCATATGGTGTATGGTACACTCTGTCCAAAAACCTTTGGCAGTAGATAAAGGTGCACGTTTCAAAAATATATGAGTGCGTTTTGTGAATCGCTAAAGGTGCATGCAGACCAAAAGAACATTCGCTGTTCTATCCCCCTACTCTACGTAATTCGATCGTTACACGAAACGTGATTCGTTGATTTCGTAGTGTCGGGGATAGAACAGCGAATGCTCTTTTAATCTTCATGCACCTTAACAAAAAAATCGAATTTGTTGCCCTTCTTCACTTTCAAAAATTGTTACATATATTTATCTTAGTAACACGAAAATTACGACGTTAAATTTAGTTTTCATTAAAAGCACTATGTACATTTTTTTGCAATCGAACCTTAAGGTACAATTTAAATTCAGCTACATTTTAATCCAAATACATAACATTGTCAGAACATTTCCTACATGCACAGTGCAACACCAAAAAGTCGTATAAGCGTCGCGCTTACGCTCTTATACGACCTTTCTACGTACCCGGTCGTTTTGGACCATTTCGTGACGTAAGGTCGTGGGTTTAAGCGACACTTGTTCTTGGAAAACCATTTCAGAACACAAGGTTACAGCTTTTTTACTGTACGTTATAATTTAAGTTAGATTTAGCTCGTATGTTGATACAAGGGCAAAGATAAATGAGTATGTAATGTAACGTTTCATACGCTTGGGAAGCGGATACAAAAGCTTGGCGAAATTTAAATGCGATTTATTTATTTGACAACGGTTTTTCTATAAGCCTTTATACGTTTTTCTAACCATATAAACAACTAACAATTGTATGCCACGCGTAACTAAAAACAAGACGTATTTGTTCTAGTTCTGAGTTTAACATCAGGTGGTGTTAAGATATTAGATATTTTTTTGAAAAAAAGATTGAATTTTTTTTTTGAATTATAGCTACCGTAAGACTCAAACGTGTTTACAGGTGTAGTGAGAAATTACTTGCCTTCGGAAACGTTCGTAAACACATGCTGTTTCAGGCAGTGTCACCGAGTCTGACTGAAGTAGCATGACAGCTATTACTGTCAGTCTCAGTGAGATAGACTGAAACAGCATGACGTTGACGAACGTTTCCGAAGGCAAGTCATTTCTCACTACATCTGTACATTATGCTGAATCCGACGGTGCTCCAGACGAGGACCTTCTTAATGGGTCGAAACATGTCGAGCAATTATCGAGTGATTAATCTGTAGGTTTATGATGGTACCGCGTCTTACCGTCTGTCGTCATTGCCGTCACGTTCTAACTTATATGCAAGTGCGAAAGTGAGGCATAGCACGATAAATGGATAAAACGGGACCATCATAAGCCAC
The DNA here is from genome assembly GCA_025490895.1 of Thaumatotibia leucotreta. NCBI lineage: Eukaryota > Metazoa > Arthropoda > Insecta > Lepidoptera > Tortricidae > Thaumatotibia > Thaumatotibia leucotreta. The sequence goes on from JALPQI010001464.1 coordinate 80,238, forward strand.
CTGGACGGATAATATTTTAATAAATGGAATACCTCTAAAACTAAAAGGTTCAAACAACAGTATGTTTAAAGCATTTACAAGAATAGACTACTATAATGGCCATTAACATGTATCTTGGCCGCTTTAAAGGATGTCATATTGAAAAGTGGCTCTAATAGGAGTAGGCGGCCCGCGCGCAGTCAATTCAGTTCACAGAGTTCACTTGTATTTTATAATTAGTGATTGCGTGCAAAATTTATACAGAGCGAGGAATATTAAAAAATCCGATCACTGCAGAACACATACAGAACACTACAAGTAAGAATGCGAATATTATTGTCCAGTTTAATTCAAACATAACTAAAGACCGAAGAGCTGGCGACTTCCCCGCACAAGCTACATACAGCTAGGAACTGCCACCAGCATCCTCGGTACAATGCCAATAGGGCCCATCTTAGAAATAGGTTATGTTAGTTAGATTTAATTTATTATGTCTATAAATTGTACGGTTTTAAAAATAAAGAATCTTTAAAACGTAATTCATATGTAATCCCGAAGTTCCAGTATTTGGGTGTATATATTTTAGGACTGCAGCTGCTGCTGTTCTTTGTTGTCCTCATGAGAAGTGTTGTTAAAGTTTTGCTACCCTAGTTACGTCAGCTAGTAATTAAATAAATAGACTCCTAAACAAGAAATACTTCAACCATTAAATAATGTTTAATACACAAAACATTGATATATTTCATATGTTAAATAGAACACTAAAAAACATGGAAACAACTGTACTAAAATAATATCTCACAAAATAACCCTTCGTACACTATAATACGACCATTACACAACCTATAATCTCACAAAGCTTCAAAATCAATGGTTTTAAAAACAATCGAAGAATCGATTTCGTAATGGCGGGGGATTGGAAACGGACCGACAACGTGAGTAGTGTAATCGAATCGATATTATTCGAGAATAAACTTTTTGACCGTCTGGCGATAAAGAAGAATTATCGAAAGCTTTTCAAACAATTTCGGGCTTCTAGGTAAATAATTAATATTGTCTTTTCTCCCACTAACTTTTAGTTACTACATTAAAATACATCAACCTGGGGCCTATTGCATAACAAATTACAACTAGCCGCTAAGTTCAGTTTGTTGCTTTCGGTCTTATCAATATGTATATAAGAGCGAAAGAGATAAACAATACTTAGCGGCTTGCTAAGTTAGGAGACGTTTATGAATAAGGGGGTTAGAGTCTGGTAAACCAACGTACCAAAATAAATAGACTACAAATAAAAGAAAATGTAGGGGCGAAGCTTTACCCCGTTCATAGACTAAATAACGCGATTTATTTTACTGTACCAAACCGCCATCAGCTAATTATTCTTCTGTTTTATACACAGTGTCAAAATATAAATTGGTAAGTATTCGTGAAGAAGAGTGTAAATGTGTACTAAAACGTTATTATTTGCTGGCTGTACTTGTATAAAATGCGCCTGATTCCCTTTATAATGGGATCACGTCCTATCCCCTATCATATCACTATAATAACAGGGTCAAATAAGAAAACAACAGTTTTGAATATCCATTCGAATATCACCACTATAAAACCATTGTAAACTATTCAATGTTTCAGTAATTTAGGTGTTTACCTTAGTAAAGCTACTGAAACGATATTAACGATTATTTATTTTAAAAATATACTGTTTATTTCAATAATAATGAAAATATACTTAATAATTTACTGTTATAATGTAGATAATGTCATAAATAAAAGCACTTGTTGCTTTGTTACGAAAACGATGAATAAAATGTGTATTGACATTAACTGGATGTTTTATGTCATTAAACATAATTGAACTTTATGAAAGTAAGTTACACTTGCAATAAACGCGACAATAGCACTACTAAACGTCCATTCAAATGTCACACGCATAATAAAATTTGTCACAATAAATAACAGCCAGGAAAACAGAACATAAAGCTTGAGTTTCTTTATTTAGTTACGCAAGCCTATTTGCCATGCGCTAGGTTCTATAATCGCGAAACATCGTGAGAAATCGCGGTAAAATCTGTCGCATTTTCGCGACAGTGCCTGCATTTATATGACGTTTAGGTGACGAATTGGTTACGTAACTCGGTCATAGGTGGCGTTTTATGTGAAACGTTCTACTGTTGAAGATTTGTGTTCCATTCACGAAATCCGAGACGGTAAACGGGGCTAAGCGAATGCGTTCGATTTTCGAAATAAATAAGGAGTAGAGGGACTACGTATACGGCTCGATTGAAAAAAAATGTAGCACAGTGGCGTTCAGAATTGTATGGACGATTTATGAATGAATTCATTCATAAACTGTCCATGCAATTTTGAACTCGACTGTACATAGTGAAGGCCTTTAATCAAAACAAAAAAACTTCATTATTTTTGTATTACAAAGTAAATATTTGTGTAACATCTTCTGGCAAAGAATAAGGCGACAAATTCTAATTTTTTATGAATGCTCATCAATTACCTACGGCAGAATACCAGCGCCGCAGCAGCAATGCTGTAGCAAATGCCGAGTCCTGCGCCTTTTTGTTACGATAGCGTGACAATAAATTAGTTAGCAATTAGTTAAGGTCACATATTGTCATGGCATGTTTAATAAAGTCCGCATCTATCTATCTACTTATCTACATTTTTTAATTATGCCGATATTTCTGCTGCCAAACGTTAATGGACAAAAGAAAAACATACAGTTCGTATGACTAACTTTCGTAATACAATTAACGTGATTTTTGTTTTGATTAAAGCCTGAACTATTACAATTTGACTAACTGAAATTATGTATGTAGAATTGTAGACTGAAACAAATGCCCAAAAATTTAAATTGTTCCTGTTTGCGGTACCTACACATACTGTGAACTGCGGCAGTCAAACTATTAGCGTATTTTTTTCCCGCCTGCTTTACCTACAAAAACAAATTCTGTCAAATTATCCAGTTCGAGAAGCACCAGGCAAACTGCAGTCGACCTGCTCTTTCTCTCGAGGCAAGAGCGATAGAGACGGATAGACGTTCGAGGCAGCCCCTAGCACAAGGTGCGCGCGCGCATACGGCACAGGGGCAATTACGCCAACCGTCGCGGTAGCCGTTTGTAATTGTATCGATCATTTCATTACCCTCTTCACCCCAGTGTTGCCAGATGGTCTGCATTCCGCATTTTCCTGCATGGATCCGCATTTCCCTTGGTTCGACAACGGCCAAAATATTTTGTATTTTTTTTTTTTAATCAGAATGATTAAGACCATTGAGTACCAAGGAGGCTTGAACACACGACCATCCCTTATTTCTGTCGAATTAAGCAATAATGCAATTTCGACACCAAATACATAACGATGCAATATTCTCCCATTAGCCTGCTTATACATAAGGGACATATGTATATTTGTAAATACCCATCGATTTTTTTTCAAAAAACGAGGTAATGTTACGGACAGACCGACGCGACAAAACATAATTAATCTTCTTTATAAACCACGCGCTCATAAGATGATTTATGGAAAGAATGTTTATAACATGTGCATAGTCATTTTTAATAAGCTGCCAAATGACATGAAGGTACTACGGGGCAATAGTTTTAAGAATAAATTAAATTCCTGGCTGTTGGACCGATGTTTTTATAGTGTAACTGAATATTTAAATTTTAATTGACATCAGGATTCTCTCATGTGATAATTATATTATTATACATTTATTTTTAATGTTATGTGTTAGATATAAGTTGACATCCGAATTTTGAAATGTGTTATCGAATTTAATTGAATAATTTCTGTTTATTTATTTTTTGAATTGTAGTTTTTATTTTACTTTAGTTTTAAATTTACTTTGACATTTTTATTATTGAATTATTATTTATTGTACACATTTTAAAATTGACATCATATTATTATTAACAATTATCATTAAGTATATTATCATTCTAAATCGCATGGCTCCTTTATAATATTGTTTGTACGTCTGCATGCAGGCTGAATACACTGGGCAACATTATTGTAACAAAACAACTGAATAACTGTATTCTGAGCAAATAAATACTTTTGACTTTTTTTTTGACTTTTGATGTGGATAGTTTGAAGGGTCGTGGCTAAAGTAAATGTAAAGGTATTCAAAATAACATTTATTGTTTTTTATTCAGAGTGACATTATAACAAGAAGCGGAAAAAACATAGTTTATTCTAGTAAAAAATATATTTCAAAATCTTTCTTTCAATTCCTCTACATATTTTTAATTCCGTATCTTTGAAGCGCGGCTCCCGCGTTTTTTTCTGTATCTGGCAACACTGCTTTATGCTACGAGGGTTACTGTACTCACTACTGTCACGCGCTTTGTTGAACATTACATTTATAGATATAAAATAAAAATCGGTGAACGATACTTGGTTATATGTATTGAGCAGTATTTTTTCGGTTCCCTTAGAGGTCGCGACTCTGAAAGCTGGTCGAAACTAAGTCTATGGTCACTTACTTGCAGAAGAATTCTCCACGAGCAGTCGAAAGGCATGTGCCGCCGTTTTTGCATGGCGAGGGTGAGCAAGACACGAAACCTGGAACAAACATTTCATTTTAGTTTTCAATTGAAAAAAACATCAACTCGCTTTGCGCAATCGGTAAACACTAGTTGGGAACTCTGCCCAACTAGAAGGCCTAACACTTGGTGCGATAGTATATTTTTTGGAATTGCGGTCTATTTCTACTGCCAAAGTATGTAATATAAGTATGTTGTGTGAGTGGGAACAGTATGAAACATAGTGTAACGTATCTTCTCGTATGAGGCACTGGTTTCACCGCGAGCTACTAAGCTGTGAACTATCGGCTATAAACACGAACAAAAGATACGCTTTCGCGTGTAAATAAAAGAGACACGGCGATACTTGCCCAGCTATCAGGGTCGCGTTTTATAAAGTTACAATTTACAATTTCGCTGTTGGCCTCTCTAACGCATACACATATTGGCTAGAAAGAGAGGACAAAACGCGACCCAGCTATCACCGCCGGGCGAGTATCGCCGTGTCACTTTTTACACGGGAGTGCGTATCTTTTGTTCGTGTTTATAGCCGATCATAGTTTAGAAGCTCGCGGTGAGACCAGCTATGCTATTCTCTTATTCACACATTCGACGCTGCGTTCGTCAACGAGCTCGACGTCGAGACAGCCTTGTCTAAAATCCTAGCTGTTTTATTTGACATTAGGAATCGAGGCTGTGAGCGAAGTTGTGGGCGAGTTCGTCGCTGTTTTTCGTTAGAGAATACGAAGTTCGTACATTAAACGTCAAACTCTCGACGCAGTGTAGTTCCAGCTCACGCCGCATTCGTCGCCGAGCACTAGTGTCGTTTAAAGTACATTAGTGAATACCATTTTAGGCTCGACGCTGCCGCAGCGCTGACACAGCGCTGACAGCAAGGCGGTTTCCTTAGTGAATAACACTGCTGTGCCTAAGGCCAACCACTGAACCCAAGCTGGCCACTGGTTCCAATAATTTCCATGATATTCGATGGATTAATCAAGTACCTTAGACGATGATTCTACTTTTCGTGTGTTTCATCTACCTATCCTGAACCTTATGCCGTTACAACACAGTATACCTATTATTAATCAACAATCGATGATGACCTAAATGTCCATAGCTAGCCAGAGCTAGCACGCTAGATTTTTCGCCAGTTTGCACGAAGTCGATAATTTGTCACCATAAATAGACAGTAATGGCGACGACATAACAGAACGCTATGGTTTATGACTGACTAAACTGACGCCAGAATATGCTGACGAAATACAAGCTTTTTTTTGATGAATTAGCTAGGGTCTACCTTTTTTTTCGCAGGGATAATGCGTTTCGCGTCGTCACCCCCGGGCTGGGGATGCCCATTTGAGAGGTGGTATGTGGGACTCGCTCCTCTCCTAACCGCCTCTGCTAGACAGAGGTGCCATTTGTCCCCAATTTAACATTACGGCTAGAACTTCTTCGCAATGATATGTACGAAAGTATTCCTACATAAAAATACAAGTGTGGAGCACAGACAGGAAGCTGCGAAAACATCGATATGTCAATTCGGCATCCGACTCGACTCGACTCGATGCTATCGAATCGTCAATAAGGAGACCACCCGAATCGGCGGATGAAGATTCAATCGGTGTTTTACAACGACGGGTATGTTTTTAAAACATATCCGTTCAGTTTGTGTCAAGACGCGGTTGCGAGTTACGATTAGGTACACCACTATACCACATTACACGCAGAGGGTGCTTAGACAAGTTTCCAATCGCTAACGCTTAGTCAATCGTAAACGAAAAGCAGCTAACTGTCTTTGTCGCACTAATATGAAAGAGAGACAGAGAGGGAAAACTACGGTACGCTACTAAGCGTTAGCGATTGGCAACTTGGCTAAGCATCCAGATGATCGATGCCGTCGATGGGGTCGAAAAGTGCTCGAGTGGAGACCACGGCTAGTCAAACGCAGCGTAGGGAGTCCACCCACAAGGTGGACAGACGACCTTATGAAGGTCGCCGAGACACGCTGGATGCAGGTCGCATCTAACGATACATGTGGAGGTCCAGAGGGGAGGCCTATGTTCAGCAGTGGATGTCTTATGACTGAGATGATGATGATGATACCATTCTACAAATGAAAGTAAAAAAGGTAAACTAACCAAATTTGGATTATTTCATAATCACGCACTTTCAGAAAACAATCTTGGTTTTATTATCTTAAAAACTTAAACCTGAAGTTCATATACATTTTATGTTAAATTTATTGATATTTATATACTACGTTAAAGGTGCATTCAGAGACCAAACGAGCATTCGCTATTCTAACCCCCTACTCTACGAAATTCGATCGTTACACAAAACGTGATTTGTTGATTTCGTTGAGTGGGGGATAGAATAGCGAATGCTCGTTTGGTCTGAATGCACCTTTATACTAACGTAAAAATATATCTGCGAACGTGTTGTGTCAAACACGTCAAACGTTGTGAAAATTCAGCCATATTTGTTTATCTTTTTTTACTTTTAACTGAAGAATACTTACTTAGTGTTATCGGACTATTTTATTGCAGTACAATGACCACTGAAAGTTACTTACATTATTCAATAAATCTTGGGATGGTAACACTTTATGTTACTTATTAAGAGTATTGATACATTAAGCTTTTTAGTCGACCTAGTTATCCTATTTCCTAATTCTACGATGTTATGTCAGGCATATTTAGTTTGGTACGTGACAACCCTATACCCCGTAATAGTATGATCTTTATGCTTTGTAGTTAAGCAATAAGTATACCATAATAATTTAAGACCGAATACTGATTGCAATAGTCCTATAGGGGCGATGAGCCTAATAGAGGAAATAGATTCACACATCCGCTTCGTACTAACATGTTACTAACTGACAATTTATAACTCTTATTGCAAAGACTTTAAGATCCATCAATGATCAGTCAATTCTGTCATTTGCTAGTACAACTTGGTCGTGTTTCTGTACGTGAGCCGTATTGCAAAGATGTTAAAGTTCAACGATGGCTAGTCAATTCCGCCAGTGTTGGTGTTAGAACTGGGCGGATATATTTTTTGTAAGTGATCCCTATTACTATGGACTTAAGGTCCACTCCTAGTCAATCAATCGGTCAGTGCTCTGCTCTTAGCGCCTGGGTCAAAATTATTTTCGTTGTCTTATTTTGTGTCCCTAAAAAACGTGACACCGTTGTGATTTTTGTATGAGATGATGTTTTGTTTCTAATTTTTGATGTATGGATTAAAATCTAGCGGGAAAAAGAAATACAAGTGCACCGATTTTTTTTTATATACCGAGTCGAAACAGCAACTAGAAGCGTAACAGAGTGGTATGAAACAAGACAACGAAATAATTTTGACCCGCCTACAAGTTGCTGTAGATAAATTGGTTTTGTTTTGTTCTACAAGTCTAACACAAGTGTGACGCGACAGTATATCGCGCGCGAGATATACCTGTGTGTTACCGTCATGCAAGCTTTTATTGTAACCAAGGAATGAGATTCACATTTCTAGCCAAATCGTGAGCTTTGTTTTGATCAAAAATTCAAGTTTTAGAAGTAATGTATTTTCTAAGAAAAGTTTAGTGAGAAGCAATGTAATAAATCGTTTTAAAAAAGTTGTAAAGCGCTTAAAAATGACAGATGGCAGCATTTGACAACTAACTAGTACACGCGTTAGGTATATTGATCTTCCGAACGAAATAAAATTAATTGTACGATTTTTAAGGTTAATTTCAATATTTTTCAACTGTTAATACTTGAAAATAATTGCATTATTTCGTAAAAGCTCGGGTCATGGTGACACACTGTATATGTGCCCTTATAGTTGGATCGGAAACTGAAGGCACGTGGAATGTATGGACGTGTCTCGCTATTAGACGCCTTCACAGACTAAGTCGACCGGACACCAAAATCTTATTTCGTTCTAATAGCCATTTTACAATAATTGGCCGTAGTCGAGTCCCATTTCCTTAATAACCATAATTGTCTATCAAACTGCTCAGTTTCAGCCTTATTACGAGAGCGATAAGGGTTATATTTTATGGCGCTTACGCCCTTTTAGCCATCAAACGTCTCGATCGTAAAGTAAGTTCTTAATTGCTACGCTAATAGACTTTGAGGCTTTGGTTGTTAAAATATCGATACAGTCGCATTTATACATTCGTAAATTTCGAGGATTTGTCTCTCTCACTCTAATGACGCCTTCGTTTGAGTGACAGAGAAAAATCCTCGAAATTTCCGAATTTCGATTTTCGCGGTAGGGCCGCAGGACCCATACGTACAGTTTAGGTACACGAGTAAGAATAAATTAAAAAAAAAGGAATCACTCAAAAGCCTAATCTCGTGATAAATGGGTCAAGGAGAAAACGGATCACAAATGTAGGGAAAAAAATATGTTTTTTGTTCAAAATAAACATTTATATATTTTGGGGCATAGGTATCTATTTTTTATAATTATGATTTCTATTCAGAATCGTGACCTCATTCGATACTAGGAGAAAAAAATGTCCTAAAATTTATTCCGCCACCGCCATACAAAAAGTATGAAAAAAAAAGGGACAATTTTTTTTCCTATCAGGATAGAAAGGGCTCGCGATTATAAGTAGATATCATATTAAAAGTTCCAAAACTATAAAAAAGTGAGTGACAGTCAAAGACAAAATAAGGTGTACACAAATATGTTCAAAAATATGTCACATAGCACTCTAATTCTGTGTAATAAGAACGTCGTAACATATTTTTTTATATATTTATTTCGATACTTATTTTTGCATTTGACTTTTAAAAAAATTGGCCCGTTTACGTTATGGCGGCAGACGAGAGGTTGACGAGTACGTATTCGATTTTTTCTCATAGTCGTTTGACAGGAATCGACCGGATCTCGTATTTACTAAATATGGCTTATCTTTGTATTTCGAGTTAAGCGATAATCGAGAGATTAGCGAGTTTAACGTTCACACATCCATGAACTTATTTGGATAGACGTTTAAAAACATGTGTACCCAATTAGTTATAAAGCTAAGTGGGCTAATTTTTAATTTATTCGTTAACTTACTGGTGCCCACGACTTCGTTCACAGTCAAACTGGCATTTTAGCAATAACAACTATATTCTATGACCTTTTCCGGTGAACTATTTCCATAAAAAAATACAAAAAATCAAACGTGAATAGGCAACAGACAGAAAAATCCCCGAAATTAGCGGATTCGTTAATTCGCATTCGCATTCGGGCAGCGAAGGTCGGAGGGCTAAAGGTGCGTTCAAACTAAAAGAGCATTCGCTGTTCTAACCTCCCACTCTACGAAATTCGATCGGTACACAAAACGTGATTGGTTGATTTCGTAGAACGGGGGATAGAACAGCGAATGCTCTTTTGGTTTGAACGCACCTTAACGTGACACGTTCGACGTTTTCTTTCCTATTCCCTTTATCACACGAAGAATTAGCAAGTGCAACAGAGACATGTATATCGTGGTTCGCGTTCTGAAAGACACATCAAATTAATTAGCGACATAGTAAATACGCACGCGTCAAATCGCTGGGTTAAATTTAAACGTTAATGTCCGGAAACGAGATACCAGCCGTGGGAACCGGCAAGTACGCTTTCGATGCGCTTCCGTGGAGATAATGGTGGTATATATGTGACGTCCAAGCACTGGACTTGTAGTACAGCCGTTATCAGACATATAGGAGCGGCTACGGTACTCAAAAATATCCGAACATGCACTGTAAAATGACTAGAGGCGTAGCCTGCGACCATTTCATATATAACATGGACGTCTAGCCAAAAATGCCCCCAAAAACAATAGGCATGATGACTGGTAAGTCAAATCAGCATCTTTTTTCGAACTGTCAAAACAATCACCACTATGGAATGAAATACTTAAAAGTGACGTCGTTTGAGTACTGCCAAATGACCTACTCTTTTAAGTTCTGTTAGAGGTTTAATGTTTGTCACCTCTTTGTTAATCCTGGCCGATAGCGCATTCAAAAGTAACTGACAATGTCGCTTTGAAATTCTGTATTCCTTGTTTTTCCTTGTGCAATAAATCTCTGCTTTTTACAAATATTATGTTTTAAATTAATATTATATTAGGTTATGGTTCCGCGTGAATAGTGTTGTTGTGATAAATATGTCGGAAAGTAATTGTAATAATTTCTCGCACGAAAAATTACGTGGACGTGAAAATTACGTCGAATGGAAATTTGTTATGAAAAATGCTTTAATACACGACAATTTATGGAGCTCTATTTGCGGTTACGATGCAAATGATACAACGAAGTCCGAGGTGAGAAAACGATCTGACGAAAAGGCAAAATCTAAAATTTGTTTGAGCGTCGAAAAGTCTTGTTTCTCACATTTGATGTCGGCGGCAACGGCAAAAGACGCATGGAATGCGCTGGAACGTGCGTATGATGATAAAGGTCTCGGTTCAAGGGTGAGAACACTCCAGAACTTGTGCGCTGTCAAACTAGAGAACTTCAACAGCATGGAAGCTTATGTCAACCAAGTTTTATCGCTAGCACAGCAATTGAAAAATATGGATAAACCTGTTGATGACGAGTTTCTGGGTGCGTTGATGCTTAAAGGTTTACCGACGGAGTACGAGCCCATGATCATGGCACTTGAGCATTCTGGGGCCGCCATCACGGCCGATTTTGTCAAATCGAAATTGCTGCAAGACCAACGATGGACTACTCGTGGAGATTCGAATGAATGCTTGTCTTCGATAAGAAAAGGTGCTAATTCGAGTGACTCCGGGACGAGAAAAGCGCAACAGCACAAGACTGAGAACAAAGGAAAGGATACCCCTGGCCGTAAAAGAGAACCGTGGTGCTGGAAATGCAAGCAAAAAGGACACCTGAAGAAAGACTGTCGGAACGAGGCTGGCTGTCTAGGGAACTGTGCTTTGTCGGCATATAGCGTTGGAGCGGACTCTGAGAATTGGTGGTATGTGGATTCGGGAGCTACAAATTGTATGACTAGCAGGCGCGATTTGATGACTGACTTTAGATCGCACGGTGGATACGTCACTATTGCTAGTGGAGACAAATTACAGTGTTCAGGTACAGGTAATGTTAAGTTGTCGAATTGTGCGATGTTGACTGACGTGCTGTATGTGCCTAAATTGTCTGTAAATCTCATATCTGTTTCTCAATTGATTAAGAATGGTAGTTCTGTAACTTTTGATACTAATGGTTGTACAATTTTTATGCCGAATGATGTTTTACTACGGGCACATGACATAGGAGGTGCTTACAAACTTCAGACTTGCAATCTAAGGGCGAATGTTACTATTAGCACTGCAACTTGGCATCAGCGCCTTGGCCATTTAAGTGGCAACAATATGAAGCTTTTGAGGCAGGGACTTGCTAATGATATTAATTTTCAGGACGACCCTTGTAAAGATGTTGCGTGTGAGGTTTGTTTGAAAGGAAAGCAAGTGCGATTTCCTTTTGTTAGCAATCCTGAGAAGTCTGTTGCTGCAAAGCGGTTGGATTTAATCCATACCGACTTGTGTGGCCCATTGCCGGTGAATTCGCTCGGAGGCAAGAAGTACATCCTGACGTTCTTGGATGATCATACGAGGAAGGTGTTTGTGTATTTCCTGAAGCACAAAAGCGAGGTGAGTCAATACATTAAAAACTTTATTAACCTAGTCGAAACTCAAACTGGTGATAAAGTCAAAGCTCTGAGGTCGGACAATGGGACCGAGTACGTGAATAAGGATCTAGATATTTTCTTTAAAAGTAAGGGGATTATCCACCAGGTGACTGTGCCGTATAGCCCTCAACAGAACGGCGCGGCGGAGCGGCTTAACAGGACCCTTCTAGAAAAAGTAAGATGTTTATTGTACACGTCAAACCTTGACCATAAATTTTTGGGCTGAAGCTGCAGGTACAGCAGCGTATTTAATTAATGTATCACCATCAAAACGACTTTCAGGTAAAACTCCTGAAGAAGCCTGGACAGGTACAAAGGTTAGCCTGAAAAACTTGCGTGTGTTTGGCTGTGAAGCTTATGCTCACATCGATGATGTGAAGCGGAATAAGCTGGAGCCAAAAAGCAAGCGTTGTATTTTTCTCGGCTATGAATCTAATGGGTATAGGCTTTACGATTTGGCGAAAAAGCAAGTTTTTCGTAGTCGTGATGTTGTTTTCAATGAAACAATCTTTCCAGGTGCCACCAGTAAGCGGTCCGTTGAAATTTTCTTCCCCACATGTGATGACGATGCTACCGTTGAAGACCACAATGATAATGAGCCTGAAGTTGGGCCTGAAGTTGAACTTGAGGCGGAGATACGAACGCAGCCAAATGTAGAGGTTCAGTTTGAGGCGGACGGACAGGCTCCAACTTCTTCTACTGACACACAGGAACAACCTGCTGATGTTGATAGTAGACCTCCCTATTATTTACGGTCAAGAGTACCAAAGACAATGTCCGCGCGCGAGGTAGAGGCATGTGAGCCGACAACTGTTAAGGAGGCTTTGCAATCGAGTGATGGCAAACTGTGGCGACAAGCTATGCAGGATGAAATTGATTCATTTGATAAGCATGATGCTTGGGAGCTTGTTGATAGACCGGCGGATAAGAATATTGTCAAAAATCGGTGGCTGTTCAAAATCAAACGCGACGCTAATGGGAAGATAGCGTGTTATAGAGCGCGATTGGTTGCTAAAGGGTTCACCCAGAAATTTGGGATTGATTATATGGATACGTACTCTCCTGTTGTACGACATAGTTCGTTGAGAATGCTGCTCTCTCTTGCAGTCGAGTTAGACCTGAAGATAGATCATCTCGATGTTAAAACTGCTTTCCTGAATGGTAACTTGAGTGAAGAGATTTACATGTCGCAACCAGAAGGTTTTATAAAGCCTGGTGATGAAAGTAAAGTTTACAGACTCAAGAAAGCTGTGTACGGATTAAAGCAGGCGTCTCGTTCCTGGTACGACAAGGTAAAGCAAGTTTTACTCGCAGAGAAGTTTACGCAGAGCAAACATGAGAGCTGTATCTTCAGTCGCCGAGTGGGTAAGCGAACCATTATTATCGCACTTTATGTAGATGATTTTTTCATTTTTTATGATTGTGACGAGCTTGCAGTTAAGCTGAAAACGTCCCTTAAATCTCATTTTACAATCAAAGATTTGGGTGAGATTAAACAAATGCTAGGTATTAAGGTAGATCGCACTAGTAATGAGTTGAAACTGAGTCAGAAAAATTATATCGAAAAGATGCTTGAACGTTTCGGTATGAAAGAATGTAAAGTAGCTAAGACGCCCTTAGATGTAGGTCTGAAGTTTTCTGACAGTGCTACCCACGACAGTAGCCTACCATATCAGGAATTGATAGGGTGCTTGATGTACTTATCTGTGACCACTAGACCTGACATTTCATTTGCTGCAAGTTTCTTAAGTCAGTATAACAGATGCTACACAGTGGAACATTTTGCTGCAGCCAAACGTGTGCTACGTTATTTGAAGGGCACAATGAATTTAGGTCTTGTGTACAAGAAAAGTCTTGTAAATGATAAAATTCGTATATCTGGATTTACTGACGCTGATTGGGCTAACGGGGCAGATCGTAAATCATATACGGGATATATATTTAAGATGGGTAGAAATGTTATTACTTGGGGTTGTTACAAACAATCTTGTATTTCACTCTCATCTACCGAGGCGGAGTACATAGCATTATCTGAAGCTGCTTAAGAAGCGGTATATGTACGTGCGGTTCTTGCTGAGTTGACAGGTCTGAGTGATACTGTAACTCTGTATAGTGATAACCAGTCTGCTGCAAAGCTTGCAATGAATCCGGTTTTCCATAAACGTACTAAGCATGTGGACATTAGGTATCACTATATTCGTGAGGCTATAGACAATAAGGTTATTGAACTAGTTTATATGCCAACTGAACAAATGACTGCTGATATGTTAACTAAAGCACTAGTGTATAGCAAGCATAAGTCATTTGTTCAAGACTTGCTAGATATCGTCCAAGATTAAGAGGGCGTGTTAGAGGTTTAATGTTTGTCACCTCTTTGTTAATCCTGGCCGATAGCGCATTCAAAAGTAACTGACAATGTCGCTTTGAAATTCTGTATTCCTTGTTTTTCCTTGTGCAATAAATCTCTGCTTTTTACAAATATTATGTTTTAAATTAATATTATATTAAGTTCTTTTCAGTTTATTAAATAGAAGTTCTGTACAAAAATTACTGCAATCTACATCTTAGTAATAATTTCTTCGTGTATTATGTCGTGCATAATGTTAAATAATTTATTTTAACTACAGTCATCATCCCTATTGTTCATTGTACCAAGATCGGCAGGACATAGCCCTTTTCTTAACACCCCGCTTATTTCGGCGCAACATCTTTGACAAACATTTATAGAATATAGCCAATCAAAGCTTTGATGGACCAATCACAACTTTCGTTTTAATGATGATAATGAAATTCATTACCGTGATGCATTGGAGAAAGGTCACCACTTGTCAACTTAAATTCAGGACCGTTTTTGAGAGGAAATTTAGTATGTGCCGATTCCATGTTTTATTTGTTCGTAGGCAGTACTACAGATACCCAGAATCAGGAATAAGGAAATCATACATGCCTAAACCGTTATCACTGTTTACGAACATGTCCAAACTCGTATTCCCACGGTTCCAAGTAAACATTTGCCTAGATAACTGACGAGATAATTCCTAATATTTAAACTGAAAATTCGGTACTTTAAAACGTCAATATTGGATTAATATGAACTGAATCGGCAACATGTATTGGAATGGAATCGTGATTGGGAAAGCTAATATACAAATATTGACATTTCTCGTGTAGAAATTCTTTCATGCTTACCGTGACTTTGACCAGTGTGACTTAAGGCTTGTCTATTAATCACGTCATAGGGGGGGGGGGGGGGGGGGGGTAAGAAAAAATCACCAATTATCACCATATTGGAGGGGGGTCATCGGACAAATCACGTGTAATTTTTTGTTACTCTCTGCTGAACAGCATTACAGGTAGTAAAAAAATCTCTTCGTAGTCGAGTCGCCTTAGACCAATGTCGTGGCCGGGCCGTTAGACGTCCATGTTATATATGGTCGCAGATTGATATATGGTTAATTATATCAGACTACGGCTGTTAAAAGGTTAAAGATATTTTTTATAAAACTTTTCTGCCCTCCGGCCAGCAAACAGCACATTACCGACCGCTGCGCTAAACTAAGTTGCCGCCTGCCGGCTCCGTTGCGCAGAAAAATAGTATACACACCTCGGCTGTTAAATGGGAAAGCCTCGGACCATCATTCATATTCCGTCCAAAAGGAAGACAATATTCGTTGTCTTGCGGGCTTATTTAAATAAAGCTGCCTTTTTGTGCGCACTCGACATTTGATTGATGAAAGGGTTAAAAATGCATTTGCATAGAGCTACCATTTAGGAAGTTCACCGATTTCGTAATAATAGAAAAGTTCACTGACTTCTGAATACCAAAGTTTCAACCTAGATTTTTTCGTCCATACTCGTCTCGCTAATGACGTAAAATTTGACTCTATTCCCTTGTGTTAATGACTACGCAAAAAATAATGGATTTGTATGAAGATTCATTAAGGAAAATTGACGGCGGTAGCTTTTGTGGGGCAAGTTACGAATTAACAGCGGATGCAGTTCTGTGATTGTGTTGATTACAAGGTTTCCTTGCTAAGGTATACGGGTATTTTATATTTTTATAAGTAGGCATATTCATCCTTACTAATCTTAATCTAGTAAGCAATTTTCTACAATCAAAGAGCACATGCCGTACAATGACTGTGAACTTTGATTATAATAAAACGTTTACATATGTAATTATAAGAGATTCATGACATGGGTTACACGCTAATTCTGGCGTCGTCAGTTCAGTCAATCAGTCCCATAAACTATAGCGTTTTGTGATCAGTCCTGTCTGTTGACTGATGCCAGGCGAATTTGAACTGTGTCTATGGACTCACTGCGGCCCTACCGCAAACATTGAAGCTCGTAATTTTTTTTTCTGTCACTCTATTACGCCTTCGTTGGTGTGACAGAGACAAATATCCGAAATTTACGAACTTCGGTGTTTGTGGCAGTACTTAGGTTAGGCCTACGAGACTGATTGAAAATGACTTCAGATGCATTAGGATGAATCAGTTTTCATCGGTCTGTTATTACTATTGTTACGGTCTCCTGAGTAATCTCCTGAGGTTTCATGCTAATTTATGTTACTAAATTGTACAAACATGCATTATTCTGGCGTTAGTAAGCCATTTCCTTAATGGGCCACCTACAAACATGGACTACATGCATGTTTTCATAAACATAATTTTGCATAAAACCAGGGTTACTCAGGAGACCGTTACCATGGTAACAACGGACCGAAAAATGTTGATTGACCCGTTTAAAAAAAAAGAATTTCTCTCCGCTCTGCACTTGTCGCTTACGCCAACCTTGCTGTACTGTTACGCCATAAAAAGTACAGGTTCAACTAAAATGGGTATATGATCGAGTATAATACACAGGGCGAGATTGCCGTCACACAAAAAGTTAATAACTCTCCATACGATGCTACTTATCTTAGCCTCTATACATTCTACATTCGTCGTCGCCCTGAACACCGGAAAATTGATAGGGCCATAGAGTCTATCTACGTAAAGGTGCATGCAGACCAAAAGAGCATTCGCTGTTCTATTCCAAACTCTACAAAATCAACGAATCACGTTTCGTGTGACGATCGAATTTCGTAGAGTAGGGGGATAGAACAGCGAATGCTTTTTTGGTCTTCATGCACCTTAAAGCTCTCTAAAACTTCGAACTCATTCGAGTTTAAAGCTTTTTTGGTATAGGCACTTTTCACGGTTCTTAAGTTAAGTAAATTTTACGTAAAATCATTTTGAATATAATATTTTCTTTTCTTATCTAGATTGTTTTACATAATTTATTTGTGAGTTTTATATTGATTTTCATTATTATTGTTTAACATTCTTTATTTTTAATTGAAACTGTAACTCAACTGGGATTTTATATTTGTGTGTTTTTTTTGCATGTTTTATTTTTATAATTATTTATTTGCTTGTGTTTTTTTCACATGATTTACAATCCCCAGTATCAGATAAAAGATCAAGGTCAAACGTAAACGAAAGGCAGCTAACTGTCTTTGTCGCACTAATATGAAAGAGTGACAGAGAGGGAAAACTACGACACGCTACTAAGCTTTAGCGATTGGCAACTTGGCTAAACATCCAGTCCTTTTTTGACAAATGTCCTGAAAAAAGGATAATAATAACGTTTACTTTTATCTAGGCATTGATAAATAAGGTCTAAAGATATTGAATTGGATTGAATATTTAAATTTGCAACCGTAACAGGCATAATAGTCAAGATGTACCATACCGATCATTTGTACTAACAGCCGGCCATATTATTATTATATTAGTACCCACTCGAGCGACAAGTTACACTGGGGTGGTCACCCCTGCCTCCATCAGCGTGGGCGAAAAAGGGCGTAAGTGTACGAACATTGTAATGCTGTTATGACATTTGAATTTACAGCTTTGTTGTGTGTATCATGTTGATAGGGTTCTAAGGAGCAATTATTTGTGGCATCTAGAATGTTCCATTATAGCTGAGACATCGACGATTGCTGGCGATTTTTAAATATTATACATATACTTTGTTATTGTAGTTAACTTAAATATTTTTACAATAAATATAGTAGGTCCTTTTCATAGCTATGCATAGGTACAAAAACAATTGTGTTAGGTGTATTAAGTTATTAGTAATATTAGTGTTAACATGATGACTTTCTTGTACTCTTATGCTAAAATGCTAGCAGGATTCTTTTTAGTTACTCTAATATAGTACAACAAAAAAGAGAAAATTCGTAAAAAACTCGTAATGCACGGCCATGGCAGGGCCAGCCCGATATATTTTTGTTTGCCTGTCTGTTTTATGTCTATAATTTTGGTATTAATTATTATTGTTTGTGTTCTAGTTATTATGTAACCTGCCGTGAAGCTAAGAGAAGAGAAGAGAGAAGTTTTAGACGTGATGGAATATCGAAAGACCAGGGGCCTATTTCTCGAAAGCTTGTAACTTGTAATACAAGTAGAAGTCCCCATCCAATTAATAGTGTTAAAAAGAGACTTCCACTTGTATTACAAGCTACATGCTTTCGAAAAACGGGCCCTAGCTGCAGCCCTGGCACACGTTAGCACCATGCTGAGATGAGGCCATTTCGTAGCATCTACTTTTTTATGAATAAACTTATTTATATTATATTTCTATAAATTGCACGCAACAATATAAAGGCATCAATTTTAAATTAGGTACTCATTTTTCCGTAACATGACTGGTTTGCCAGATCCTTAAAAAATATAAAAATGCTGTAAGAAATCTTGGCTGAATAGACATAGGCCATAGCATCCCTGAGACACTAACACGATTAAAAAAAAAACGCCGCGCTCGCGAGTTCATATAAATTGCCTCCCATTACAGTTAGGTACATGTACTGATACGTGATACGTGTCAGAAAGGTCGTAAGCGTCATAGGTGTAGGAGTATTTTTCGACATTTTATTATCGAGTTACTGTAAACCGCTTAACATTTTTATTTTTAAGGACGACATGTAAGATATTTTATGTCGGTGGACAGGCCGGTTAGGTAAGCAGCTACTGTAGGTTATGAAGATGCTCTGTAAACTCTGTATAAAAAATTAGACGTCGCGTATCATAAATTGCTAATATAATATATTATACAGCGTGTTACCATGACGGGCTTTCACGATAATGGGTAATAATACGCATTACTAGCAATCGTCTTCAAGTATTAATTTTTTACAAATATTTCAATTGACCGTACAATAAATTTATTTACTTCGGACGATCAATGTAACGCTTGTACTGCTTAGCTCTCAAACGTTGCGAGTGGCTGCAATCTGTCATTGTCAAACGCTAATTAACGATTTATTTTGAAGTACATTGCTTCTCAATATTTTTTACTTACAAAGTTAAATAATTTTAAATATTTAGTTCTTAACCTTTCGTATGCCGCACATATTTTTTTCTTATAGTTTTCTGGTACGCGGATCCACGTTCCGGCATACGAGTGATTAATTAAAATATACTCAGGGTTTGATTAAAAATCTGCATCGCATTGATCGATTTCAATAAAAGCTTGTATCATGTTAACACACTGTATATGTACCAATTGAAATATACAATATTATAAAAAAAGGTATGAACTTGAAGATTCGAGAAATCCGACAGCGACATGAACTAAATTTTTACCTAAAATTATAGTAAAAATATATCTGCGAACATGTTTCGTGAAACAGATAGACAGACAGATATGTGTCAAAGACGTCAAATGCTATGGAAAGTCAGCCATATTTTAATTCACATTTTTATTTTGTACTGACGATTAATATAAATAGGTGATGAAACTTTGGATACAAGTTATAGCAGTTGACTGTACACGGGCAGAAAGCTGTCTCAAAGTATTGTTCACGACCGACAAATCGCTCAATACATCAATACACAATGGAGGCTTTGTCGCAACCAGCCATACATGTATGTATATGTATGTATGTAAATAAATGTGAGAACTACGTACAGTACTTGAATGGGCTGGCTATAAAAATACATACGTGTTTTTTCGGGATGTTAGGCAACGATTAAGGCACCGAGAAAATCTTTTATACAATAAAATTGTAAATATTATGTCATATACGTACCTAAGAAAAAATACCGAAGTTTAACAACGCCGGAGGTGAGATTTTTTTATAACAGCACGCTTAGCACATGATTGGTATGTCGAGATTTCCCGTCTTTGACTAACTTTATTAGTAAAAGAGGGACAGATAGTCAATCTCGCGGCGACATATTGTCGCATTAATCATGTCCTAAGTTGCATAAAAAACCTAAAATAATTCATAGATACTCGGGGTAAAACACGATCGCTTAAAAAAATGAAAATCGTTTCACGATTCTCAAAGAATATATCGATTATGCCATTACATTGGCATACAACAGTCGAAATGAGAACCTCCAGCTTTTTTAGTCTTTTAAAGACACCCTCTTATTCATAAACGTCTATTAACTTGCAAGCCGCTAAGTATTGTTTGTCCCTTACGGTCTTATCAATACGTCTATAGGAACGAAAGGGACAATCAATACTAAGCGGTATGCTAGACTATAAGTTATAAGACTATACGTTTATAATATAAATAAGGGGGACAGTCGTAGTAGTCGCCTTAATGTAAGTATTGATTCAAGAGTTTCCCAACGATTCATTAATAAAGAAAAGTTATTTGTTTTTTTATTGAAATTTCGGTAGCCACTTATTTGCTGATCAATATTCATTGGAAATGTGAGAAGGTTCCGTTTGTGTACAAACTATTATTAATTATGTATTCCATGAATCGATTTCACATTATTTTGAATCTTATTTGGTGAGACTTTGACCGCCGGTATACTTACGCAACCTCGTATATGCAACACTTAATTGATAGAAAAAACACTCTTATGCAGAATGAAAGAAAGGTGACATTTGCATGAATTGTCTGCTAGGAATCCGAGGTTGAGTTGCGACGATACATTATTGCTAGTTCTTCAATTGGTAAGCTACAAATTTTACGTTTATTTCGTTTGAAAGTAATTTATTATTGAAATTGCTGAATAAATATTATTTTGTATACGATGGGCATATGAATATTAAATGTTAAATAAATACGTTAGATGTTATACATTACAGAAATAGTATGAAAGTGACAAAGTATCGTCACATCATCAACAGACTGCTCTGAGGTTGAGTTGCGACGATACATTATTGCTAGTTCTTCAATTGGTAAGCTACAAATTTTACGTTTATTTCGTTTGAAAGCAATTTATTATTGAAATTGCTGAATAAATATTATTTTGGATACGATGGGCATATGAATATTAAATGTTAAATAAATAGGTACGTTAGATGTTATACATTACATAAATCAATCAATCAATGTTTTTAAGACCCGTAGATGAGAAGGAGGTCTTTAAAATAATTATGTCATTGAATAATAGTAAGGCTTGTGGCCATGACAATATTACAACAGACTTACTTAAATTTAATGCTACTTACCTGAGTCAGCCATTGTGTCACATCATAAACCTTTCATTCCAGGAAGGTATATTTCCAGAACAATTGAAATTATCCAAAATCAAACCTCTATACAAGAAGGGAGATCGTAGTGACCTGAACAACTATAGGCCTATTACTTTAATTCCCGTCCTATCTAAGATCCTGGAAAAGGCTATGTGCGTCAGATTAACTAATTTTCTTGAGAAGCATAATATTCATCATCCTAAACAGTTTGGATTCAGAAAGGGTCTCTCAACTGAAATGGCATGTTTTGACTTGATCAAATGCATGACGGAAGCTATTAATAATAAAACCCCGGTTGCGACAATATTTTTAGACTTAAGTAAGGCATTCGATAGTATAAACCATAATTTACTTCTAAGAAAACTTGAAACGTATGGAATCCGGGGTCTTGCACTCGAGTGGTTTAAAAGTTATCTAGGAGACAGGAAACAGTTCACCGAAATTTCAAGAATGGTCAAGGATGGGAACAAACTTGTAAGACGGAATTTTCATTCAAGTCATCGTGATAACCAACGGGGGGTCCCTCAGGGAAGTATCCTAGGTCCCTTGCTTTTTGTTATTTATGTGAATGATCTTCCTCGAGCAATCACACCCGAGTGCATCTTATTTGCGGATGATACGACCGTCATAGTGAAAGCTCATGATATTTCTTCACATGAAGAATTCATGAATAAATCATTAGCTGAAATATGCCAGTGGACTAGCAGTAATAATCTTCACATTAATTTTAACAAAACTTTTTATATGCAGTTCCAATCATATAATACCACGATAAATCATATTAATGTTAATTATAATGGTACAGAAATAGATAATTGTGAAAGCATACAATTTTTGGGTATATATATTGATAAATATTTAAACTGGAAACTTCATGTTGACTATGTTTGTACCAAGCTGGACAGTTTTGCATTTGCCTTGAGGAGACTCAGATTGACTGTGTCAGTTGAAGCGGCAATCACGGCATATCATGGTTATGCTTCTTCATTGCTAAACTACGGGCTGTTGCTTTGGGGAAATTCTGTCGATGTGAGTAGAGCCTTTCTTAGACAAAAAAAGTGCATCCGGGCCATAGCCAATATCTGGAACATCGACGACCACAGGCCGCTGTTTAAAGAATTCAATATTTTACCATTGCCATGCATGTATATAAAGAAAGCTTGTCAGTTTGTCAAAAAACATCCTGAACTCTTTAGACGCAGGACAGATGTGTTAGCAAGAGAGCAGAGATCTCAATATAGGGATCTATTGTACCAAACTCAGTGTTCTTCTGCGATTTATAGGAAAAATGCGTGCAACATGTGTGTTGTTATTTTTAATAGTCTTCCAGAAGATATAAGGCAATTAAAATATAATAAATTTTTAAATGTAATAACTAAATGGCTGTTTGATAAATGTTTTTACAGTACGAATGAATTATTGAATTTCAATATGTATGATTCAAAAAAATAGACATAATAGGTGTAGGTTCATTTTCGTTGATATTGTGATATTGTATTATTATTAGTTTTTTAATTTATTGATATTGTATTTTCTTTTTGACATTGGTGAATTTAATTGGTTGTATTTTTTTTTTTATTCTCTCTCTCTCTTGACTTAATCGTTTTGTAAGTGTCGTTGTTTCTGTTTTTTATATAGTCCACAAATCTCTGCATTTGCATGTCTTTACTAGACTGAATACTGTATCCACTGTACCTTAACATCTTGTACCAGAACCTGTATTATGTATTCTAGCAAATAAATATATTGATTGATTGATTGATTGATTGATTGATTGATTGATTACAGAAATAGTATGAAAGTGACAAAGTATCGTCACATCATCAACATCTCCGGTCGTCTTAGCTTTTAGACCAATGTCTAGGTTTAGGTTTACTCGATAAGTGAAGTAGTCCATCGCTCTCGCTCCAATTAATATAGCAGTGTTCAATAAATATAATTAAACGGTTAAACTCCCGTGTATTTAATCACACTAGTGCTAGTGAGGTGTTGCTAACATCAAAGTTTACTAAAGATAAATGAGAATAAATAAAAAAGAAATAAAACTATGGAAACGGATAAACTCGCGTATATTAACTCCGCGGGTCCATATTGGCACTTATACAATTTATTCTTCGAATATTTTTACTAATACCGTTTTTTACTCATAATCATCATTACTCCGAAAAATTTTTCTCATACTTTTTTTCTTACTAAAAATTATACTTCTACCTACAATGTTCATAACGATTTTTATTTCGAAATTTTATCCTCCTAAAGTCGTCAAGTAGATTAATCTATACTCATAAAGTTATTTCAAATAAATTGTTTATTTATAAACATTTTCCCGATAGGTTCACTCTGTTGTGGTATGATTCTTTTATGAATAACATAAACTATGTAGTCATAATGGGTTTTGTGCAGAAACTGTTGTGGCATACTCAACTTTAGCATATTTCTTTGTGGCAGATTTCGAGTTGTTCGAATATTATTCGAGCATAATTTCGATGCTCCTATTTATGATGAGGCATAATCTGGATGTGCATAAAAAGTATCGGCATAGTTTGTTTTAACATAACAGAGAAGAAATAATTACAACCTCTCAATATAATCGAGGTAGTAGTAATATTCTGTACGTTACTTACTGTGTTACTGAGCTGAGTACTTTCTAGGTTGCTAAAAAAAAAAAAACCTCGAAGACTAAGGCGGGAGCAAAGCTCCCGCCTTAGTCATCTAACCTAACCTATCCGAGTCGGATCTGCCCCGGAAGGTTTTGTTCGCTCGCTTCGCTCGCTCACTGCAGAAATTTTCACCCTCGCAGCAAATTCTGCCTGACGAAAAAGGCAAGTTTCGAACATGTCCAAAAAAAAATGCAAATCTAATTTATGTCTTATAACACTCGGCGTAATTAATGATATGCCAAGATAGTTTCGGACAAAATAATATTCGAAATATTGTTATTTAAGCCAAGTGATGTTTCTGTCTCATTAAGTTGATGCCAAAATAGATTATACCAAGTCTGTTATGTCCTAAGCGTTTCGGACAAAAAAAGTTAGAGGGAACCCGTTTAGTACAGTACCTACTCTGCCACAACCTAATTTGTGCAGGTAGCTAGTTTACAGTAATAGTACGATTTATATTTAATTAAACAAAAATAATTCATACATAACACCAGTACAGATAAAAATAAATACCTATAACATTAGAATATATAACATAAAATAAGTATAGTGAAAAATTATATAAACATAAAAGTTAGTACTAAAAATATGTATGAAAAACAATATTATGAACATAAATAATTCTATGTGATGATAATTATGAACAAAGATTATTCTAAATACCGATCATTATGAAGTTAAATTGTATAAGAAAAATTTTCGGAGTTCCAATAATCTAAGTTGCAATTTTATAAATACTTTGGCGCACCCTAACTCCGCAGACCACGAACCCTGTAAAGTGTTCGAAACGTCGGAATGAAGTTAAAGTTAGTTAATATACGCGAGTTTATCCGTTTCCATAGTTTTAATAAATAGGTTGTCCAGATATTTTTAGCCCGCTGCTTACATATAGTTAGATATATGGTCTCTATTGTAATTTGTGACATCGGTACCCAAGGGCAATCGCCATTACGGCAATACATAACAGTAATAATAGCGCGGTTGTCATTTTCAATTGTGGACCATTTTAAACGCGACCTTCTATAAGGATTTTCTACGTATTTCGCCATTCAGTGAACGAAGTGTAACAAGTTTTAACCATAATCTAAACCGACTTCAACCGTTTTCGCCATGATCCCATCATAAAGGTGGATTTAGACCAAACGAGCATTCGCTCATTCTATCCCCCACTCTACGAAATTCGTTCGTTACACAAAACGTGATTCGTCGAAATTCCTTGATTTCGTAGAGTGGGGGATAGAATGAGCGAATATTCGTTTGGTCTAAATGCACCTTAATTCTTAGAACACATACTTATTTTTAGATTATTACCGCCTAGTCACGAAGTACAATCCAATAAAATATCTGTCGTAGTAGGTGCTTAATAAATGACATTAAATAAGAGCAAGGTTAGACAGATTGCTCACGGATCAGTCATTATGTCGACTAAAGATACATATATTTAAATAAAACTTCAATCTGCGACCATAATATATATAACATGGACGTCTAACGCCAGCTCAAAAATGCCCCCAAAACCAATTGTTCAATTGTGCCAAGATGGGCAGGACACAGCGCTTTTCTTAACACCGCGCATATTTGGGCGCAACATCTTTGACAAATGTTTATTCAATTCAATCAAAACTTTGATGGACCAATCACAACAATTTTTAAATGGCGCTTTAAGTTTTTATAGGTTATATTCAAATTTTTGCTGTGCTGCTGGTGCTTTGAACAGGGGGTGACTCTTCAACTAAAACTCAGGACCGTTTTTGAAAGGCAATTTAGTATGGCGTGCTGTTTCCATGTTTTATTTGTTCGTAGCCTTCAATACTCGTACTACATTTGATAGACTTTGATAGTATTCGTATTGTATTCTGGCCATTTTTCCTCAACATCAACGTGTCTATTTTGCGTGGTACCAACGCCGGCTCTAGTACTTGTCGGGGACTTCACACGCATCCTTGAATTTCTTCCCAGATGTATGTAGGTTTTTTCACGATGTTTTAAAGCACTTGTGAATATATATATATATGTATATATTGTATTTACATTTGCTGTTCTGTAATGTGTGCTTTATGTGAATAAAAATTTATTCTATTCTATTCTATATATATTTATTTGAAATAGGCCTACGAACAAATAAAACATGGAAGCCGCACGCCATACTAAATTGCCTTTTAAAAACGGTCCTGAATTTTAGTTGACAAATGTCACCCACTGTTCAATGCATTACGATATAGAATTTCCATTTCAACCAATAAAAACTTAAACCGCCATTTAAAGATAGTTGTGATTGGTCCATCAAAGTTTTGATTGGCCATTTTCTATAAACATTTGTCAAAGATGTTGCGCCGAAATATGCGCGGTGTTATGAAAAGCGCTATGTCCTGCCCATCTTGGCACAATTGAACAATTGGATTATGGGGGCATTTTTCCATCCATGTTATGTATGGTCGCAGGAAATAGGCTTACTCATGGCTACAGACTAGTCAAGGGCAGAGACGTGGCCTACGATGAAATTTCGTAGGTACATTTAGTTTATTGAAAAACTTATTGGGAACAGCCGCGGATTGAACTCGCGCAGTTCACAAGCGCTTTAAAAGTGCACAAAAGTAAGCTGCGGAGAAGGCGTGATTAATATATGTATACCTGCGACCTATTTCTCGAAAGCTCGTAACTTGTTATACAAGCGGTAGTCCTTATTTTATTAATGACGTTAAAAAGAGATAACACGTGTATTACAAGTTACAAGCTTTTGAGAAACGGGCCTCTGTACGAAATACATTTTCTAGAACCAATAGCCACTGAGCTATGCTGCGGACAGACAGACACGGCGAAACTATAGTTCCTAGTTTACTACGGAACCCTAAAAAGCTACTCCGTTTCCGCGGTCCGTACTAGCGTAATGCGTTTAATTACAAGCGATTTGTAATTAAACAGATTATAGTACCATTAACCCTACCATGAGGTGCCACACGTATTAACTCGGTCACTTTCCGCCTCGCTCGCACCAATACGCGACAACGTACCTACGAGCGAGATGGATGGAAAGTGAGTTGTTAATGGCGACAGCTAGGGTTGTCAACCAAAAATCACAGATATGCGGGACATTCGCGAATAAATTACGGGACTTGGCTTTAAAATGCGGAACGGGAATGAAATCGGATAAATTTAGATGCACCTAATAACCCACTCGCAATCATTCATATTCTGGCAGTTAAGGTGCATTTAGACCAAACGAGCACTCGTTCTATTCGCACATTCGTCGCCGAGCGTTAGTGTCGTTTAAAGTGCATTAAGCTAAGGACACACGATGACACCTGACACTAGACACTCAGTGTATACATCGACTGGCTGTGTGTGTCCACTGCCGCGACACTTAGTTGCGGATGTAGTGTCGATGTCCCTGAGTGTCTGTGTTGCAGCCGTGGAGACAGGGCGTGCGGTAGTGTCCGACACAAGTGTCGCGAATTTCGTACCTGTGCGAAATTTTTAGCTAGACTAATATTGCGTCATGAGACTTAAAATCATTGATTTTATAGTAGGTACGAAATTTACAAATCATGTAAAAACTCTGCCAGAATCATGACGAATGTCACACCCCCATTACAAAAATAAAACAAAACAGTGAGAATAGAAAGTTTAGTAGAACATTTTTACTCTAATGGTATAAAAATAAATAAATCAGGGCACAATTTGCGAACTTAGCTAGAGCTGGTTTCTGTAGCATTCTGGATTTTCGTTTTCCGGTTCAGACAACAATTGTTTATGTAGGTACATCCAGCTGTGGTCTAAATCTAATCCATATCGATCGGCACGTTGGTTCATGGATGGGAATTTACTATACGGAATCGCAGTGTGTAGCAGCAATCCATGTAGACAGTCAATACACTTGAACCCGGACACTAAGATGTCTGCACCAGTGTCGACACAAAAAATTGCTTACCATTTGGACGCAATCGACATTAGTGTCGACATTTGTGTTGAGTGTCAGTGTCGTCGTGTATCCTGAGCATTAGTGAATATCATTTTTAGGCTCGACGCTGCCGCAGCGCTGCCACAGCGCTGATAGCAAGGCGGTTTCCTTAGTGAATAACACTGCAGTTGGCAGCCCTGCCAGCTCATGGTACTCGTAAACGTGAATTCTGATCTGAGACGCCGCACCGGATACTACAGATTACACGAAAATGGCGTCTACGCGAAATGTAAATATCAGCCGTAGCCTCGATGAACTAAAGATCAAAGAGTTATCGAAATATTTTAAGCCAATCAACGATGGTATAAAAACCGACCTTGCTATTGGATATTTTAAAGGAATAATTGAACGTGATTTTGTATTTCCCATCGGAGTTGCAGTGACAATTAATTCAATTATCAGTAATAAATAAATATTCCAGGATGTTTAGCCAAGTTGCCAATCGCTAGCCCTTAGTAGCGTATCGTAGTTTTCCCTTTCTGTCACTCTTTCATATTAGTGGGACAAAGGCAGTTAGCTGCCTTTCGTTTACGATTGACGATTAATAGTTAGCGATTGGCAACTTGTCTAAGCACTAATAATACTGTTTTTCCTATTACCAGCGTCCATAGGCTACGGTTACCGCTTATCGGATGGGCCGTGTGTTTGGACTCATTCCCAGGTATACCAATACAGTAGTAAGTTGTTTAATAAATAAGACAACTGAACTACTCGGCTGTAGTAACTGGCTGAAAAGTCCAAAGTGCCCAGAATTTTTTTTCGAGAATTTGTCTCTGTCACTGAAACGAAGGCGTCATTAGAGTGACAGAGACAGAGGATTTCGAAGTTCGCGGTAGGACCGAAGAGCATTTACTTACGTCATTTAGGGAAATAGTGACACGAATCACGGTTCAGTCCAATTATAAGAGGACATGTGAATGCCTTTTAGATGTTATTCTAGAAGCTTCTGAGTTCGGCGCTCGGTCGGACCAGTACGCTTAGCACATGATTGGTATGTCAGTATGTCGCTGCGAGATAGATTTTCCATCTTTTACTAACTATATGAATAAAAGAGGGATGGATACTCTATCTCGCGGCGACATATTGTCGAACTAATCCTGCGCTAAGCCTTCAGGCCCCTATACCACAAAAATTTACAAGCGTACAATTCTACAAAATTGACATCTTTTTGTATGGGAATTTATACAATTTTGTAGAATTGTACGCTTGTAAAGTTTTGCGGTATAGGACGACATCGACATTCGTAAATTTCGAGGATTTTTCTCTGTCACTCTCACGGAGGCGTCATTCGAGTGAGAGAGACAAATCCTCGAAATTTACGGATTTCGAAATTCGCGGTAGTGCCGCAGACTACCGCGGTTGACGTATTGC
The DNA here is from genome assembly GCA_025490895.1 of Thaumatotibia leucotreta. Taxonomy (NCBI): domain Eukaryota; kingdom Metazoa; phylum Arthropoda; class Insecta; order Lepidoptera; family Tortricidae; genus Thaumatotibia; species Thaumatotibia leucotreta. Next base: position 109,904 of record JALPQI010001464.1, read on the forward strand.
CTCACTCGCACTTTTAAATTCGGACGTAAGTGTGACAGAGAGGTAAGTGTAGCTGTAACGCTAGGTTTTTAACCGACTTCAAAAAGGAGGAGGTTTACAATTCGTCGAAATCTTTTTTTTTTTTTTATGTATGTTCCCCGATTACTCGAAGACGCGTGGACCGATTTGAAAAATTCTTTTTTTGTTTGAATGGGTATACCTTCTAGTTGGTCCCATTGTCACCGAATCCAGATCTGATGATGGGATCCTGGAGAAATCGAGGGAACTCTTCAAATGTTGTAGGCACACATGACATTTTTCATTTATTTTCGAAGACTAATCAAGTATTTGCGTCTAGTCATGAACGTTTTAAGTTGGTGATCTGATGATGGAAGGTACAACTCCTTAGCAAGTAGGAGTTGGGGGATAATTCTTTAAGTATAACATAGTTCGTGTATTTTGGAAGCTATTTGAGTGCCTTTAGGTGGTCATCCTTTCATGTTGGTGAGCTGATGATGAAAGGTACATTTCCTTAGAGATTAGGAGTTGGGGGACAATTCTTTAAATATAACATATTTCATGTATTTTGGAAGCTGTTCGAGTATTTGCGTTTAGGTGGTCATCCTTTCATGTCGGTGAGCTGATGATGGAAGGTACAACTCCTTAGAGATTAGGAGTTGGGGGATAATTCTTTAAATATAACATAGTTCATGTATTTTGGAAGCTATTTGAGTATTTGCCTTTAGGTGGTCATAGTCTCATGTTGGTGAGCTGATGATGAAAGGTATAACTCCTTAACGATTAGGAGTTGGAGGTTAATTCTTTGAATGTTCAACTGTCATACATTTTCGAGATGTATTCAAGTGTTTGCTTAGTAAGTTATGGCATGTTGGTTAGCGGTTAGTGATTCTTTAAATAATATAGGCATGCTAAGGCTGTTACCTATAATCTTTGAAATTATTCATACCTGCTGATGATACAATGTATATCTCCTTGATAATGGGATAATTCTTTGAATATTTAAGTTATCCAGTTAAGGTTTTCTGGCCTATTACAGTGCAGTAAATTCTAATTATAAGTATTTAGGGCATACTAAATAACGATTGTACACTACTAAAAAGCAAAAAATAAAATATTTTAAAATAAAAATAAAACCGCCTTCAAAAATTTGCCCGAACTAAAAAGTAAAAAATAATTTTAGTTCCAACTTCTTAGGATTTCCTACCCAAACCTTTAAACGTTTTACCCTATTCATTGAAATAAAATATTATGGCTAGGTATCCTACAAATTTCTTAGAAGTCGGTGCCAAGCCAAATATGTTCACTTCGTGAGTATGACTGTATTTGATAGAGCTTTGTAACTTACTGTCACTCCGGTTATGCTTTCATCAAAATGACTGAGGTAGATCATTTTGTTGATAAAAACATAATCGGAGTGACAGTAAATTACAAAGCTCTATCTAATTAATATATACCTATGAACGTATTTGGCTTGGCACCGACTTCTAAGAAATTTGTAGGATACCTAGCCATAATATTTTATTTCAATGAATAGGGTAAAACGTTTAAAGGTTTGGGTAGGAAATCCTAAGAAGTTGGAACTAAAATTATTTTTTACTTTTTAGTTCGGGCAAATTTTTGAAGGCGGTTTTATTTTTATTTTAAAATATTTTATAATATACGTAAAGCAGGCCATCGCGCTCGCTCAAATGTGTCAGTGCGAGCGCGATAGAATGCTTTACGTATCGAGTAAAACCTAACGTATCCTTTACTTTCCAACTCATGGCACTTGTAAATTCGTACGTAAAGGTGCATTTAGACCAAACGAGCATTCGCTCATTCTATCCCCCTTCCCGACTCTACGAAATCAACGAATTTCGACGAATCACGTTATGTGTAACGATCGAATTTCGTAGAGTGGGGGATAGAATGAGCGAATGCTCGTTTGGTCTAAACGCACCTTAAGAGTGACAGGGAGGCAACCCGTAATGGTACGCTGTAGATTCAAAGACTGTCACTTTTAGTCCTATAACATTTTCGTTGGCTAGAGACACTAGAAAATCTATGAAGTGCCTATTAGCACAAATTATAGACTGAGCCACACCAGATGCGTATAAAGCAACGCGCGTATGCGTGGCGTGCGTGTTGTAGCGTATGTAAATGTCATTTTAGATGACACACCGCTTGCGTGCGGCAGCGGCACCTTCAAGCGAATTTACACCTTCAAGCGAGGGTATAATGCTATCTGCATTACATCTGTAATGCAGATAGCATTATACCCTCTTCACCCTACGAACAAATAAAACATGGAAGCCGCACGCCATACTAAATTTTAGTTGACAAGTGTCACCCCTTGTTCAATGCATCACGTCAATGAATTTGAATGTCAACCTATAAAAACTTAAACCGCCATTTAAAAATAGTTGTGATTGGTCCATCAAAGTTTTGATTGGCGATATTCAATAAACATTTGTCAAAGATGTTGCGCCGAAATATGCGCGGTATCACGAAATGCGCTATGTCCTGCCCATCTTGGCACAATTGAACAATTGGTTTTGGGGGCACTTTTGAGCTGGCGTTAGACGTCCATGTTATATATGGTCGCAGTCTTCACCAGATTTTACGACAACTATAGTCGAATGTTCTCGAGTATCTGAGCAATAGGAATTAATGTCTCAAATAGGACCATTATATACGACTTGACACGACACTAAACGACGTGGTATCTATAAACCTTTTAAGGACTTATGCCCTTTTAATCGTCAGGATAAAACTACATGTATTAGGAAATACTGCCTTATAAGTATTGTGAATGTAAACTAATAAGGTTAGAAAGCGTCGGATGTATTCCCACTGATTTGCATTGCATCATACTAACGACTTTTCATATAATTAGATTTTAAATACCATACAGATTTAAAATACGACAAATTTTCTACATTTCATACACTTCCGTTATAATGTAACTCATAGAAAACAACTCTGTTACTCAATAATTAAGACCAATTTGGTTAAACGTCTATCAACAATCTTATGTTTACTACACAAATAACACATATCCTAACAAGATCTTATGGGACACATACGAGATCAGACGCAAACGTATCTTTGTCGATGATCCACTATTACCAAGTTACATCTGCTATCGGTTTATGATTTTGAGGAAGTGATTAGTCAATTTCGTCGGTAAAGTTAAGTTTGTACGCGCTCACATATTACAACATTACACGTGCCGTTTATTAACGGGTTTTGTGATAGACGCGGAAGAGGGAAGGACGGTAAAGTTAAGTTGGCAGTTGCGTTCTCACAGGGCTGCGGTGCAAAAAGTTGGAGTGTCAGCATCTGGTGTGCACACGTGGTGAACACACGCACATGTTTATCGGGTGTAGTGTGTACACGTTTTATGGGTGCATATAGTGTGTAAGCATTGTAAAAAAAAAAACAATACGGATATGACTCAAAATGTATGAATAATTTCTTGAAATTTGATTTCGAAGCTTTGAGGTGACTATTTACAAAGTTCATAGTTACCGGTGTCAAATAGGTAATTTTCTGAAAATGATTAATTTTTCAATCAACTTTGGAGTCATGTCCATATTATTGCGAGCAATGACGCACATTTGTCCGATCTCTGTTCATATTAGTACGACAAAGACAGTTAGCTACCTTTCGCTTACGATTGACGAAGATGATGATGGGCAGCAGCGCCATCATAGTGGACACATTACTGCGATCGCCAATCGGCTTGCCCAGCGTGGCGATTATGGGCATTTACCTCCTAATGCGTCTATACGCATAGTTAATAGGAGAGGCTGTCCAGCAGTGGACTATCATAGGCTGATGATGTGATCAAATACACACGCTATATTAAAGGAATTTTAATATATCTAACCACATTTTCTAACGTCTACTCACCGGTTCTCGAACGTAACGTTTTAACATTAGCTTTATCCAATTAAAGTTCTACGTTCAAATTAACGTCAGTATTAGCTGGAGAAATTATTTTTATGGCTTCAAATTGCCACGAGAGCGCAGCAGGGCGCTAAGCTAGTATGGGAAACAACCTGCTATGATTTTTTTAATTTATATTATAACCTGAGTTTTAGGGACGGAGCTATACTATGGCATGTGATAGTACAGGGTGAACGATATGAAGTGTTACCAATTTCAAAGAACTGACATTTTTTAGCTGTAACAATTTATTACTATAAGTTAGAAAAAACAGCAAGAAAAATATTACATTTTGTGATTAAATTTACTCTTAGTCAATATACTACCCTTTGCCTTGAATATGGTCTTCAAATGGTAAAAAAAATTTGTTCGCAGTATGTGCCAATGAAATACGATCACTTTCTTCCTTGCATTTATACTAGCATGTTTAATTGCTCTCACCTTTCTCTTAAAAATAGACCAGTTAAGAAGTCCAAAACTCACTGCAATGGAGAAATGACACGTGAAAATCGAGTTTCAGCCATTTTTGGTTCTTACTATCTTTGTCAGCCGAAGCTAAGTTTCGTTCTTAGGTTTGCGGTCTACAACCCAAATGTTTGCGTGTCTATGACTTCAATGCGGTGTCCAAAACATATTTCCTATAATAAGCCGCTATTACTTTGGCACCAGACTTGATAAAATCTACTTGGTAGCACTTCATATCGTTCACCCTGTAATATTTACCTCTCGTTCTTTAGTATAGCTCCATCCCTACAACTTAAGTAAGAACTTACAGGTGTAATCCAGGGGGATTGCACCTGAGTCTTACGTGTAGGGACGGAGCTATACTAAGGAAAGAGAGGTGAATATCACTATCTCACTTATTAGTATAGCTCCGTCGCTACTACTTTATTAAGAAAAAATCTTACCCCCTTAGGCACTGGTCTCACCGCGAGCTACTAAGCTATGAACTATCGGCTATAAACACGAACAAAAGATACGCACTCCCGTGTAAATAAAAGAGACACGGCGATACTCGCCCGGCGGTGAGACCAGTGCCTAATTCATAAACGTTTACTAACTTAACAAGTCGCTAATAATTGTTTGTCCCTTTTGCTCTTATGGACACATTGTTAAGACCGAAAGGGACAAACAATCATTAGCGGCTTGTTAAGTTAGCAAACGTTTATGAATAAGGGGGTTACTATATACTGTAGCCGTACTATGAGCTGCCGCTACGTTATTAACGCGCGTTTACTTTCTATCCGGCTCGCTCGTGGTAGGGCTACTCGTGTAAGTTCAGCCATAAGTATGTTTGAGAGCGTTAAGCCAGATTAACATATAATATGATATGCTTAGTGCAAGCTATGAAACGAAGTTTAGCTAATTTAGCAAGTTTAGCAAGAAAGAAAATGCAGTTATCGCTCACGCTAAATGAACTACTATCACTAATGCATAAACTGCATAGTTGCAATGTATATAAAGTAATTTACGCTAAAGCTAACCTGTACACACGCTGCTTAATTATGCTAGATGTAGCAGGCTCCCATTAACAAGCAGTATCCACGAGAAAATTAATAACAAACATGATCAATGATCATAGTTACAGAAATACGAGCACGATGTCAGAATAAATGCAAGATGCACAGAAAATAGCTAACGCTAACCCACACGGCCAAATCACATTAGAAGTACTTACCAGGCTCCCATAAGCACGCGGTACCCACGAGAAAAACAATAACGAACTTATAAACAATGCTCATTTTCCAATCGGCCGCCATTAAAACTACATTACCGATAGATGGCGCTGGTTCCGTTACGTACTTTGCCCTCGCGTCCTTTGAAAAAGTTATGCGGGTTTTTTCTAACGGTTATATCGAATTATGTATGAAAGACCGGCCAAGAGTATGTCGGGCTACGCTCAGTGTAGAGTCCTGTAGATGTACGAAAACGGTTAGGACGATTATTTATTTATTTTTAATTACATTTGTAACATTACAAACTTAGTATTACAAGTATAATTGTCACATACATTCATTCACAATCATTCCCTTACATTCGTTCATCAGACATTATGTTTGAAACAGTTATATTTTGAAGTATCCCTCAATACATTTTTTTTAGTCTACCACTTTGATTGCGTTATTTATATGTATTTTTGTACCAAATTGCAGATTTCTAGTGCTAACGGCCACTGAGCTATGGTGCGGACAGACAGACGGACATGGCGAAACTATAAGTATTCTATAAACGTTTGTCAAAGATGTTGCGCCGAAATATGCATGGTGTTAAGAAAAGTGCTATGTCCTGCCCATCTTGGCACAATTGAACAATTGTGTTTGGGGGCATTTTGAGCTGGCATTAGACGTCCATGTTATATATGGTCGCAGGGCTCCACGATACGAATAATATCATAACATTGCATAGTCATCCGACTTATACATATACACAAAATTTCAGCTCAATCGCTTACCTAAAACTCGCCAGCTTATATTCCTTGCAAAATAATAAAGTAAATATATGAGAACTACTAAAATTCCCTAAAATTACAATTACTCTCACAAAACTATCAAAAATAAGCGCAAACGCATCGTAATACAAAATCGATACCATGCACCGGATGACCGGAGCGAGACGGCAGCGCACGGGCACGTGTTAGAGGGAGAGGGGAGAGCGCAGCTGTCGCGGTCATAGATAATGGCTCCATAGATTTGTAGCGGTGTTCTATGGAGGGACGTTACTGTCGAACAGTATTATAGACGACCACGTATCAATTATAGTATTGTTTTTCTCAATTAACAAGGAATTTTAAATTATAATCAGAGATCGGACAAATGTGCGTCATTGTTCGCAATAATATGGACATGACTACTAAGTTTAATAACTAAACGAATAATTTTCTGAAATTTTATGTCGAAGCTTTAAGATGATTATTTACAAAGGTTTTCTTGGCTACCGGTGTCAAATAGGTAATTTTTTAGTGTAATGAAATGATTAATTATTTAATCATTTTAAGAGTCATGTCATGTCCTTATTATTGCGAACAATGACGCTCATTTGTCCGATCTCTGATTATAATACCTAAAAAAAATTATTAAAAATAAACCTTTCTTTTTCATGGCTGCCTCTCAGAAGTATAAGACTTCATAATGTAATTTGGTTTGGTTATCCTATTGTTACCTATTTCTAAAGGTGCATTTAGACCAAACGAGTATCGCTCATTCTATCCCATTAAGGGACAACTTGTCTGATGGGCTTTGAGAATCGTAGTCAAATTAAAATATACAGTGTGTTACCATGAGTCAGGCTTTTACGAAAATGGGTAATAATACGCATTACATTACAGGCAATTGTTTTCAAGAGTTGACAAATATTTAAAATAACTGTACAATTAATTTTATTTCCTTCGAACGATCTATGTAATGCGTGTCTTGCTTAGTTCCCAAACGCAGCTAGTGACTGCGGACTGTCATTGTCAAGCGCTAATTAACGATTCATTTTGAAGTACATTGCTTGCTACTTAATGAACTTTTCTTACAAAATTATATCAGTTTAAAATTAGAATTTTTAATCAAATAATGCTCACGGTTTGTCTAAAAATCTGCATCTCAATCCTCGGTTTTTATAAAAGCCTGCATGTTGTGAACACGCTATAATATAGAAGCGAAAAACAAAAATATTATGTGTACAGTCAAGTGCAAAAATAAGTATCGAAAGAATCCGCTCATAAATATGTTACGACGTTCTTATTACACAGAATTAGAGTGCACTGGGATATATTTTTGTGTACACCTTATTTTGTCTTTGACTGTACTGTACACGACCGAAGCAGTAGTAATAGGAATATATATACATATATTTGGCACTTAAGCTTGACCCCGAATTAATGAGAAATAATTCCCCATTACAATTAGCCAACGATTGTTTGATAAACAATGAACATGGCCAGTAATTAGGCTCCTTTTATGGTCCTTATCTGTATAGTCTTTGTACGGTACCTTGTGTAAGTGGACCCTTAAATTCGTTGTAATTGTGGGTAGATAAAGACTTTACTTATACTGGTCATATTGATTGTGATCCTTGTATTGTTATCCAGTGTTCACGGAGTAGAATACCAAAAAGAGGAACTAAAACGGAATTCGGTCTCAGAATATTCTATTACAGGACAAAATAACAAATAATAAGGGATTTCTTACTATACACGATGTTTTATTGATTTCCGTTAAATGAAAGGGAAGCTTATTTAGGTAAATAATAATCAATTTCTCTAAGAAACTAGCGTAGTTGAATGACTGAACAAGTGTATTTTGACGTGTGCCGTCAGTCACCTGAGATCTTATTCTTAAGGTTCTCTCACACTTGCTATTTCAATTATTATTTATGAAAATAACAAAAAATGTTTTTTACGAAATTATCAAAAGCTGATATACCAGGCAACTTCTATTAATGTCCCAAATAACGTGTCCAATTTAACGGAACTCTTCGCGCCTACATTTTTAAACGGTTTTATTTAACTTAATCGCTTATCAATTGACTGTCGTCTTTGATTCAAATCTTGCGACCGATTTAACGATTGTTTGTTCTAAGAATTATTCTTTCTAAAGGTGGATCTAGACCAAACGAGCGAATATTCCTTTCCCCCAAATCAACGAATTTCGACGAATAACGTTTTGTGTAACGAACGAATTTCGTGGAGTGGGAGATAGAATGAGCAATCGCTCGTTTGGTCTAAATCCACCTTAACGCAAACAATGAACTACAAAAGGATTTATTGTTAAACAAAGCAGCAATAAAATTGTAATATCTCATAGTTCATCATCATCAGCCAATTGACGTCCACTGCTGGACATAGGCCTCCCCCAGAGAGTTCCACAAAGATCGGTCGTGAGCTGTCCGCATCCATTGGACACCCGCAACCTTTACCAGGTCGTCGCTCCATCTTGTGGGGGGCCTTCCCACCGCTGTGCCGTCCATTGTCCAGCGTCCAGACTCATAGTTAATTTTCATTTTTTATATGTAGGTATACTCTGAACCTCAATTAATTTTGTAACATTTGAAAACTATACTTTTCTAACACACTCGAAAAATGACCCTCTAATATCGAACAAGGGGAGTAATTGCTTTGTCTGTTGCGCCCGCGCACGTGGGCGGCGCAATCCAAAACGACGCAAGCGCCGCACTCCGCGTATGGGCCGCGTGCCGTTTTGAAGGGTTGATTAGAAAGATGACAGATGGCGGAATTATTATTGGGATGCAATGTCGGTTAGATAATGCGTACAGAAGGTTGGTTATTGTAGTGCAGTTTTAATCAGTTTTATTTGATTAAGTGTGGCATTTTTTTACGGAAAAAAGAGGAGATTCAACTCAATTCACTGAATAACTTTTGTATGTATTTTAGGTATTCAATATATCTTTTTTTGAATCTGAATGGAACGGGTGTAAATAACCTGGAGATGGTCTCGTTGGAACCAAGTCGGGGTCTGACGATGGGATCTAGAAGAACTCGGTTGTAGTATATTAAAAAAAAAACTTCTCTCTTTCGCGCTTGTGAATTTGAACGTAAGTGTGTCAGGGAGGCAACACTTGGTTCGTGGTTCGCGGTAGGGCCTCTGGCTGTCATTTTGCCCCACACGAAATTGCGTTAATCCATAAACGAAACCGACATAGGCGTAATACATATTAGAACACAACATAGCTGACCCAATTCTGAATAATAAAATAATAGTATTACATCATAAAAGGCCACGGAAGCCATTAATTTCATACAATACATGATAGAGAGTTTAAACTCGAATAAAAACATGAAGGCAATAAACTAATGATGCTATGAATCGAAGTTTCGAAAGATGTTCGAAAGCTTGTGTTGTGTGTATTAATTAATCACTGCGTCTGTATCGGCGGTGATACAAGTATTATTCATACTTGGTATAAATATTACATGTTATTATACTTATTATGTGATGATAACTGTTATTCTAAGGTTTATATGAGACTAGCGACCCGCCCCGGCGTCGCACGGGTACTATACTTACATAAAAACCTTCCTCTTGAATTACTCTACCTATTTAAAAAAATCTCATCAAAATCCGTTGCGTAGTTTTAAAGATTTAAGCGTACAAAGGGACATAGGGACAGAAAAAGTGACTTTATTTTATACTATGTAGTGATGTGTTAGAGCATTAATTATGGAGTGACGCGACTCAGTGTTATTCTTAACGAAATTACCTTATCTGAGACCATATAACAGGATGGACTTCTAACGCCAGCTCAAAAATGCCCCCAAAATCAATTGTTCAATTGTGCCAAGATGGGCACGACATAACGCAAAATTTTGATGGACCAATCACAAATTTTTAAATGGCGGTTTAAGTTTATATTGAATGATGGTATAGGTTGATATTGAAATTCATTCCCGTGATGCATTAAAGAGCGAGTGACATTTGTCAACTAAAATTCAGGACCGTTTTTGAAAGGCAATTTAGTACGGCGTGCGGCTTCCCTGTTTTATTTCTTCGTAGTCCCTTATATTGTAAATGCGAAAGTAACTTTGTCTATTACTTCACTCAACTACTGGCCTACTACTGCGAAAATCGAAGTTCGTAAATTTCGAGGATTTGTCTCTCTCACTGTAATGACGCCTTCGTTTGAGTGACGGAGAAAAATTCTCGAAGTTTTTCGAATTTCGATTTTTGCGGTAGTAGGCCTGTAACGATGTTCATAAAAGGATATACTCGACTGGCAAACTGTTAAATTGATGGCCCATTATGTAAATTAATAAATATGACCTATTTTGTGACTGCTAATATTAATTACTACCGTTCTACCTCTTTTTTTGGTTCAACTATTATACCGTGCGTGCAAAAATACATTTCTGATGTATGGTTTAAAATCTAGCGAGAAAAAGAAATACAAGAGCATCGGATTTTTTTTATATACTGAGTCGAAACAGCCACTAAAAGCGTGACAGAGTGGTATGAAACAAGACAAAGAAAAGAATTTTGACCGGAGATTTTCAATTCTACACTTTTATATGGTCATTTTTTAAATGCATATCAGTCAGTCAGAGTTATCACGAAGGCCACATCACATCATACATACATACAATCGGACATCGCTGGACATTCAAAAGCAAGCCAATATCCATACTCTTTCCTTTCAAAATTAGAATGACCAAATTTTAATCCACGACAAATCCCGCGTGCTATGCAAACGATTAGATAACACAAATCATTATGAACTCTGCCCCATTAACATAAGGTCAAATTTAGCTATTTAACGGTATTCAACGGATCCTCTACCTGATGCTGGGACTGTTTAAATGAATAACGTTCTAACTGACAGATTATGTTTACGAATTTCGTTTTTATTGCTAAGGCGACAGAGGTGATGGTCGTTTGAATGTTCTGGCAGCAGCACCCCAATGCCGGGTGCATATGCAGGTGTTCCTTCCTTTTGAATTTAGAATTCTGTTTATTCAAAAATTACTCTTGGCTCGCACTGATGTATTGGAGCGAGCGCGATGTCCTGCTTTACGCAATTAAAATGCATTACGTAACGAGTAAAATCTAAACCTATCCTATACTTTCCAACTCATGATATGGGTACAGTTTTCAAACGTTTCACAGATAAAATATATAATAATATCACAATTTGGTCCTTCATTTGTTAATCTTTAAAATATTACTATTCTTCATTATCATTATCTTATATTTCACTAAACTCCTGTTACATAACCGCTACTAGACGTCATAATGCTATCTCCGTTACTCTTGCCAGTACTAGGTTAGAAAGGAAGAGACAGCATTATACCCTCAGTCAGTTTTGCAGCAATTATGACTTTATGACGAACTAATATTAGAGACAAATCGCTGACTGTGTGACTCAACCTCGTATAATGGTTTACGAGGTTGTGTCATAATAATATATTTGTGTACAAAATACATACAATTCGTATATATCTATATTTATCTGATACAAGAATGCTGCGACCATATAACATGGTCGCAGCATGGTGGTAATGCCAGCTCAAAAATGCCCCCAACACAATTGTTCAATTGTGCCAAGATGGGCAGGACATAGCGCTTTTCTTACCACAGCGCATAATTTCGATGCAACTTCTTTGACAAATGTTTATTTATAGAATATAGCCAATCAAAACTTTGACGGATCAATCGCAACTATTTATAAATGGCGGCTTAAGTTTTTATAAGTTGATATTTAAATGCATTCGCGATGCATTGAAGAGGGGGTGACACTTGCCAACTAAATTTCAGGACCGTTTTTGAAAGGCAATTTAGTATGGCGTGCGGCTTCCATGTTTTATTTGTTCGTAGCAAGAATGCTTTTCGGCGAGGCCTGTTCAAAGTTCAAAACTGACCAATGGTGGACCTAATGGCTATACAAATAAAGTCTAAGATGTGTAACTGTATACGATACAGTTAGAAAATGAGGAATACCTACTTGGTTCAGAGTTCTGAGTCACCGTTCTAAGAATTCGGAAATGGTGGCATGTCGAGTTTTTGTCATGTCGAAATGATTTGTCTTTATGACTCTGGTCAAGTTCCCAGTGGGAATCAAAAAGTTAAGAACAATCGCATGGAAAGATGATGAAGTTTATATCTTTAGAGAGAAAAGTAAATCCTATTCGAGAAATGTACTTCGCTAAACAAACGGCAAAACATGGCAAATGAAAATATGTACTCGTTTAAAGAATCAACCGTACTCATACTGGCCTTCTACCGCGAAAATCGAAATTCGTAAATTCCGACGTTAATAAAATTGAGTGTCCCTCGAAGTAAAAAAGCTCATAAAGCGTCACTTTGATATAAAGAAAGATGGGGTAAGATGAAACGGAATTCAGAATGGGGAAAGACAAAGTCATTCTTCTGGCACAGCTTCTGCATTTTGTCTTACCCCATTAATAAATCCGTTTCAACTTACCCCACCTTACTTTACCTCCTTAGTGGTGGCCCAGGGCCCAGGGTTCCAATTGATCTGTGCCTACGAACAAATAAAACATGGAAGCCGCACGCCATATTAAACCGCCTCTCAAAAACGGTCCTGAATTTTATTTGACAAATGTCACCCCCTCTTCCATGCATCACGGGAATGAATTTCAATGTCAACCTATAAGAACTTAAACCACCATAGGTTGTAATTGGTCCATCAAAGTTTTGATTGGCTATATTCTATAAACATTTGTCAAAGATGTTGCGTCGAAATATGCACGGTGTTAAGAAAAGCGCTATGTCCTGCCCATCTTGGCACAATTGAACAATTGATTTTGGGGGCATTTTTGAGCTGGCGTTAGACGTCCATGTTATAAATCGTCGCAGGTCTGTACTTACAAGCCGAGTTAATTTCTATTGAAAGTCGCTTGTACTTTTAAGATGTTCTGTTCCCATTATTGTAGCTCATACGACGCGTTGCGCAACCGACATAAGTACAAGCATTAATTGACTCGCGTGTATGGATGGCGCAACCGTGATGTCTGTGTGGCAACACTGAGGGCAATTTCATTGAAACATTGCTAAAACTTAGTGATAATCGGCGATTTTTCGACAGAAAAAATCAAGGTGACATTTAGAGAATAACCCCCTGAAGGTGCGGTTAAACTAAAAGAGCATTCGCTGTTCTAACCTCCCACTCTACGAAATTCGATCGGTACACAAAACGTGATTGGTTGATTTCGTAGAACGCGCGAACGTGCGCTAGAACAGCGAATGCTTTTTTGATTTAATCGCACCTTTATTCAAAAACGAGCATGCGCTGTTCTATCCCCCACTCTTATTCACACATTCGACGCTGCGTTCATCACCGAGCTCGACGACGAGACATCCTTCACTTCGACGTCGAGCGCTGCGCTGCGAAAAATGGTATTCACTAACGTAGAACAGCTCGTCGTCGAACTGTAGGCGGTAACTCTCGACTCTCGACGCAGTGTAGTTTCAGTTCAGCTCACGCCGCATTCGTCGCCGAGCGCTAGTGTCGTTTAAAGTGCATTAGTGAATACCATTTTTAGGCTCGACGCAGCGCTGAAACAGCGCTGATAGCAAGGCGGTTTCCTTAGTGAATAACACTGCTGGTACGAAAATGTCGAGGTATATGATAAGTGACCCATTTAAGTCCAACTCCGCATCCTGTGGGCAGAGTGGACACGTCGGGACTTGTCAGCGTGTGAACGGCGCGATACGATAGCGGTATCAAGGTTAGGTTAACCGCAGCGTTATCTGTGTCCTGTCGTACCATGAGCTGGCGCTACGGCATTAACGCGCGTTTACTTTCTATCCCGCTCGTACTTGCATATTGGGAAGAGAGAGCCGAAACGCGGTAGCTCCTGGTACGACTACAGTAGGGTAATGAGCTGGCGCTACGGTATTAACGCGCGTTTACTTTCTATCCCGATCGTACTTGCATATTGGGAAGAGAGAGACGAAACGCGGTAGCTCCTGGTACGACTACAGTAGAGTTGCCTTGCCACCCGTACTATAATATGTATACAGCGTGTATATTTGATATAACCGCAAACTTTAGGGGGTCTTAGTACTAGTAGTCTTAGTCTTAGGCACTAATTAATATATTTATCGCAAAATTATTAAAAAAAAGCAAACTTTTTTTCTTTCATATCAAATAATTCAGCACGCAATGTAAAGCTTTGTTGTTGTTTGTTGACAATAAACATCGTAATATCACAACTGTCACTAGTGATAAGAGTACGCCGTACATTGCTGCTCAAAAAAAAAAACAAAAATTAATTACGCCATGGTAGTTAACGCTAAATTAATAATTGTCATAAAAGTTAGACTATAATACTTAAATCTACGTCTGGTTACAATATGCGACTATATTTCATATACACACTGTATAGTATCGTACTATATTTTAGTCGATTGTACTATATAATATACAATAACAATAGTACGTAAAATACTATGTTTTTATTATACTCGTATAGCCAGCGGCTTTTATTTTGTGATTGTTTGGAATTCTGAAACGGAACGCAATCACGAAATTCGCGGCAACTACAATTTGATAAATAGGTATTATACTATATTTTTTTCTCACTTTCCCTGTAAGTACTATATATTTTGAATATTTTCATTAAAATACTATTTTCTCTTTTTAAAAAAAAGGTGGCAACCCTAGGCTACAAAGACAAAATAAGGTGTGACTGACAGATATTAAAAAAGTATGCATGACATTTCATATTCAGAACATACAAGGTGCCCATGAGAAAAGGGAAAAATTGTAACAGCATACTCCAGAGTATAGCGGCGATATCCTGTCATAAAAGCGTAAAGTATCGTTTACACTACACTTTTTAGTTCTCCATCCTCTCCAATTAGTTTAGCTACCTGTATCAAGTCTACGTGCCATTCGAAAATCGCCTTTATTTCTTTAAAATTAACCCCGTTAATCAAAGTCATTTTACTTAAAAAACATGCTTTGTCCTTATCTGTCACTTAGACAATGATATCTGTTAGAAAGAGACATCACATTTTAACAAAAGGAAGCAAGTGTAAAGGGTGTTGTAAAACTGTAGTGGTTAAACAAAAGGGCACTTGTTATTGGGGTTTGTCAGCCTCCGTAGCCTAGTTGGTAGTGACCCTGCCTACGAAGCTGGAGGTTCCGGGTTCGAATCCCGGCGAGGGCAATATTTGTGTATTTATTTATCACAAATATTTGTTCCTTGGTCATGGCTGTCTATGTATTTAAGTATCTATATGTATCTATTTATTATTCTATATAACTGTTGGCTACGATGGATGTCGATAAATAGTCGATATTTAATTTAGCACTAGTGATAAGTGCATTTTTTAGTACAGATGGTGTACTTTTTAGGCTCTAGGGCGAGAAGTGGGTCATTTTACGTCGGGTCCAAAACTTCGGAGGGCCATCTGTACAAAAAAACGTCGTACGAGACACGTGAAAAAACGAAATTCGTAACTCGTGTCGATTTAAAACACTCCCTGACGGTCGTGTTCTAAAACATCGCCACTCGTTTCGAATTTCATGTTTTTCGCACTTGTGTCGTAATGTACTATTTTGCTCCCGTCGTCCGGGCTTTGCTAATGACGTCTTCAGTCAGAGGAGTGACAGAGACAAAATCCCTGAACATTTACGCACTTCGGGGTTCGCGGTAACAGGCCTGGCAACACTAACAAGTTAGATGGACCCTATGCCTTTACAATAAGGTCAATTTTTCATATTTAAACACTATGGCTGAAGGTAATGGTAAGGTACCTGGGTTTTATTGGCCCTAGAAAGACTATAGTCCACCTGTTCTTTAGCAGGTGCTTAACAAAAGATTTGAACTGCTGAAGATATTGTTATTTTAACAATAGGCTCGTTTTCGTAAAGTAGTTTAATTAGTCCCTTAGTACAAAATCTGACTAGAGTATTTCTTTCAATTGAACAAATAGGTACTGGACATTTCCGCCTCAGAATTAACCATGTAAAATTTTAATAAAAAACCACCCTGTATAAATAGGGTAACGTGTAAAAGTTGTCTAAATACAAGTTAAAATATCCAATGCCCATTCGGTAAACATGAAAACATGCTTATTGATAAAAAAATAAAAAACGATATTATCCCTAACCGATTAAAAATAAGGCTTTGCTAATTAGTTAGTTACTTGTACGAGACATTTATCTACGCTCCTGTCGCTCCTACTATAATACTACCTAGGCATATACAAGATGTGTATATTGTATTTTTACCCAACCAATTTTTCCTTGTTTCCTTCTTTATAAAAACC